>CM071937.1:61051880-61136395 GCA_016081115.2 Rehmannia glutinosa | reverse complement strand
AGACAAATGTTGTTACATTTCCTTCTTGAGGGTTTTAGCAAGCATAATTGTCAAGGGTGACTTCTCCATCTCACTATCTTCTCCTTGTCGTCGCTTTCCTTACTTGATCATCTTTATCTCTTTCTTTCCCCTTTTGGCATCATCACCAAGGGTAGAGTCGTCGAGAAGGTCCTCTCCTAGGATTAGATCAAGCTTTTTTGTTGGTCATGTCCATCTTATCATGACTCTTGGAGTATGATGTTCGAATTCGAGACCACGATGCCTGTTTTGTTTTTTCGCCATCGCCTTCATTTGTTTGAGCACCATAATCTCGTGACGGATGGTGATTTCTATCTTTTGATGTTCTGCCTTGTTCTGCGCCTTGGCCAACTCCATGTTAGTCATGTGCGGTTGATCCATCGATGATATGATCCATCATCTGTCTTTGAAATTTGGCATTTTTCGAGCTCCATATCACCATCTTGGCGAAAATGGATTTGAAATACATAACTTTGCTCACGCCTTAGTGATTTTTATGCATACTATCCATTCCTTTATTCTCAAAAACCGTGCCTCGTATATCTCATGTGATGTTGGCATCTGTTTTCTAGCCATTGGTTGAGTGTTACGAATCCTCTCTCCATATTCTCTATTTCATTACATATGGCCTTGAAGGCTTTTAAGTTCATCGAGAAGTAAGATCGCTCTTGGACACACAACATCAAAATCAAATCCAAACGGCACCATTTTGTTGTCATCAGGAGTTCCAAGTTCTTCAGCTGGGACTTGAACATGGTATTTAGCACTTTCAGCAGCTGACTCTGCTTCTAAGGGGATGTTGGCCTCAAAAAAGAAATATTCAGTGAATAAGTCCTCGGGAAAGATAGGTATCTCCACTTCTTCTGCTTCTGGAGCCTTACCCTTTTCCTTCAAAAGTTCTTCAGCTCTTTGTGCCTTGGTTGTCTCAACATCATCGACATCTTGTGCAGTTGTGTTAGCCTGCTGAGCTGACTGACCCTCAGCTATCTTAACAACTTCATTGGCATCAGTAGATTCTTCCTGTTGAGTAGACAGTTCCTCAGCTGATTTATCAGCATCATGGGAAGGTGATGGCACCATAGGGGGTGGGCCATCAACCAAGGTAAAATTAATAGGGACAACTTTGTTACTATCTTGCCTCCTCTTTTCCAGGGCCTCCTCAGCAGCTGTGTCCTCTGTTGATTTTTCAATGGGACTGGACTTAGTTTCATCTTTTGTTCCCAAGAGCTCTAAATCAACATGCTCTCTTATTCTTCCATTGATTCTTCCTGAGGGGCAGACACATGTTCTTCGCTTTGCTTACCCAGGTAAGTCTCAACCTTCTTTGGGCCTTCGTTACCCTCATTAGTCTTAACCGCTGATGGGCCTTCAGCCATCCCTTTTGTAGTCTCAACCGGAGCAGGGTCTTCTACAATTATCCCTTCAGTAGACTGAGCTGCCTCATGGTCTTCAGTGGCATCCTTTGAGGTGTCAACCTCGCGGATTGCACTTTTAGAGCCAGGAGTCTCGACTCCCTTGGCTTCACTACCAACCTTTGCCTTGGTTGCATCAGTAGCTTCATTAGCCTGCAAGGCAACTGGGATTTTAGCTGAGACAGTCGAAACCATCTGAGCTTTGTTAACCCCACTCTGATGTACATTGATAGTCTCACCTTCGCCTCCGAACTTCTCTTGGGTGTTGTCTCCCACAGCCTCCTCCGGTGGTTTGAGTTTCCCCCTCAGCTGGCGCACCAGCTGAGTCTTGAGCAGTAGGGTCACTGGAAACCTAGGACTCGACTTCTTTTTCTATTGAGTGAGAAGCGGATAAGCAAGGTTTCTCAACACCTTCATCAGGGATAGGCTTGGCTAAGGTGCCCTTTTCTACTCCATCCTTAGCTTCATCGCCAATTTTCCTGGTATTTTCATCCTCCGAGTGCACTGGAGAAGTGGTGGCATCAATCACCCTGACAATTTCTAAAATATCTGGGCTAGGAGAGATCCTAATTGGAGAGGACTCTCCTTAGCCCATTTGCAATCTTTGCTCATGCAGCCTTTTGGATTCTTTCAGTGCTTGCTGTAGCTCAGCCTTCTCTATTGCATCAGCATGGTCCATCTCATTGTCGTTGTTGTTGGCTGGCAAGAAAGCATTTTCAGGAACTCCTTCAAATGGTCGGGGTTGAGGTTGCTTTGATTCTTTAATTGCCTTAGTGTTTGCCTTACGATTCTCCTCATCATTCTTTTCAAAGAGGATGGTTGTATAGAAATCTGTGTATAATGCAGAACGGACCTGAATCTTCCCTAGAAAGCTCAGGAGTTCTTTTTTCTCATCAATGAACTTCGAGTGCAGGAATTGAGCTCTAGCATAACTCAACTTCCAATTCCTCCATATGTTCAACCTCTCATGTACCTCTGGGTACGCTGGAGATAGCACAACCACATCATCATCCTCTTCATCTTCAACGATTGGCGCGAGAGGAGCCCTTTCCTCCTTAGTTGATCTTGCATCAGTTTGAGGGGAGCGAACAACTAACTTCTCAAATCGGTCATTTGTCCCCAATTTATTTTTTCTTTGGTTCTCTCGGACAATCTGTCTCAACTATACTCACCGATCTCCACCAAATATCTTCTACTTGTTTGTGGTTTTCACCACCTTTCACTTGCATGGGATTGTTGTTCCTCTTTAGATCTCCTTAACGACGTTTGCGACTCGGTGCTTCACCAAAGCATATTGTTTTACCAATCGCTTTTCTTTATTCGGACGAGAGGAATCTCTTCATCTTCTTATTCTTCTTCTATGGACCTTGCTCCGCCATCTTTATCTTCTTAGTTGCAAAATGGCTTTCTTGGCACAATCGAGCGTTTCTTCTTAAGAACTAGAGAAGGGACATGGGATTCCTTATCGGGCCCGATCTTTGTTGGGGTAGGTGTGGGGTCTTCCACGGCCGGGGGGCGGTGCCTACTTTCGCTACAGGGGCTTTGTTCTTCTTTTACCGCACAAAGCTTCATAGATGGATCCTTGTCCTCCAGATCCGCTAACTCACCTTCACTAGTGTCGGCTCGTCTTGCATGGGCTAGCCTCGAAAGCACCGTGAGAGGTTAGCCTTGAACATCTTCTTGTTCATGTGGAAGGGTTTCCCATTCCTTAGTGGAATGCCCTTCACCTCCATCGATGACCAATCACAGGCCATATTCGGTGAGCTAACGAATGACCAACACCGTTTATGGTCTTGTTCATCACGTTCTCGCGATTTCTGAAGATGAACTCAACCTAGTTCACCTTTTTCTCCTCCAATATGGTAGCCATGACAAATAACTTAGTTCTTGACAAACGGTGATTCAAACCGCCAAACTTCATGTCAACGCATTTGGCAACCACGTCCATTAGTTTTGTAGTCCACTTTGATAAGAGACGTCTTGGCCGTGGTAATCGATTCTCGCTTGGCGATCTCCTTCCATGCCGCAGCCAGGTTGATATCTTTTCTCGTAATCTCCTTCAACCGAAGAAAAGAAGATGATTACGCTAGCCAAGTCCGCAATGTAATATTGATTTGATGTTATGGCATGGAAAGAACGTATTTCACCATCGTGAACCTCGGCATTCACATAAAAAATTGCAACCTCTTCCAGATAGGTGTGCGAGTTTTCCATGGAGAGAAACTCCTTTAGCCCGATTTCTAACTTTGCAAAGAATTTTCTTGGCAAGGGCTTTGTCAACACCTTGCTTTACCAAATCCTCAAAATCCACCATAGAACTAGAGTGGATCTTCTCAGCCATCTTCACGAAATCATAAGTAGGAGCCATTTTTGAAGTAGGAACTTGATAACTTGAACCTTGAAAGGAAATATAACTAGGGTTTTGCTTTGTTTTGCAGAGAGAGTTTCTAACTTGCTTGAGAGAGATGAATGTAGTGTGAGGAGAGAGAAATGAATTTTGAGTATATATGGAATGTGAGAGGATGGTTTTTGGAATTCAAAAAGGTTGATCACGAGCAACGGTTGAGATTAAGTGTTGAAACCGTATTAATTTCCCCGCATTAAATGCAACAACATTTATATCCAATCATAGGCTAAACAAGTACGGTGCTTTCTCGACATCATAATTATCGGCCGATGTCATGCCCAAAACATTCTCCGCTCATAAAAACGACCGCATTTTATCAATTTGCTCTTAAATAAATCAGCCTATCTTCCAAAAGTGACTTAACCTCGCTTCTCTTCACATAATGATCACTCGGCTATCCGCCTAACTCGATACTGGTGCTAGCCGCCCTAGTCGGGTTCACTTGGTAAAAAATGAAACTTTGCTCGATTTCCAATTCTCTCTTCTTTGACTCACATTGATTGAGTTTTCTAAGCCTCCTAACTTCGGCTCAATCAATCCTAGCTCATTTTTGAGCACTTCAAAACTTGATCCACATAATGGCTTAGTGAATATATCGCCTAATCGCTTATCAATTGATATATATTACAATGTGATGTCTTTCTTTTCAACATGATCTCTTATGAAATGGCATCCGACATCAATGTGCTTGGTTCTTGAATGCACATCGGTTCGGGTTATTGCAATAGACTTTGGCGTTATAACACACAATTGGAATCTTTTTTTCTTTTATATCATAGTCTCGCTTGTTGCCTTATTTATAATACTTGGGCACTTGTTTTGTCATGACTATGAACTCTACTACTTGACTATAGATGTAGCGATGAATTTTGTTTCTTATCAACCAAGAAACTTATCTATTTCCAAGAATTTGATAGGTACCGATGTACTTTTTCTGTCTACTCTACATACAACATAGTGTGAGTAACCAACTAGCTTGAATCATTCATCCTTTGGATACCATAAGCCAACTTCTTGGAATCCCTTCAAATACATTAGATTCTCTTTAGTCAGTCATGTGACTCTCTTTTGGTGCATGATTGAAATCTAGCACATATACCTACAACAAAGGTGATGTCGCCTACTTCTTGTTAAATAGAGCAATGATCTAATAAGGCTCTATATCCGGTTTGATCTACATCTTTGCCATCTCGCATCCATGTCCATCTTGATCGATGTATTCATGGGAATCTTCACCGATGACATCTCTTCCAACCTGGAGGTTGCTCCACATAGACTTTTTCTTCCAAATGTCCATTCAAAAATGTACTCTTCACATCCATTTGATAAAAAGTGAAGTTCTTGTGTGCAACATAAGCAAGAAACATCCTAATTGCTTCAATATTGCAACAGGTGCAAATGTTTCATCAAAATCTATACTTTCCTCATGGAAACACCTTTTGGCTACAAATCTTGCTTTGTTTTTACTACAAATCCTTCTTCATTCATCTTGTTTCTAAATACCCACTTAGTACCAATAATATTTTGGTGGGTAGGTTTTGAACTAACTCCCAAACCTTGTTTCTCTCAAATTGATTCACTCTTCCTCGCATAGCTAAAATCAAATGTCCGCCATCCAATGCTTGTGACACATCTTTAGGCTCTGTTTGGGAAATAACATAAGTGATCATAGCTTCATGTTGAGTCTTGGATGTGGTTGTTACTCCATCTCGAACATCTCCAATGATTAACTCAGGTGGATGGTCTCCACCCATCTTACATCGTCAGTTGAAGTAAGCTGTTGGGTTGCTTGTCTCGCAACTAAGTTGTCTTGAACAACTTCCTCATCATCATTCGATTCACGGACCTTTCCGGATGTCAATGAGATTTAGCTATCTCATCTTCATCGGGGTTGAGTGCTCTTACATCTACTTCAAAATAAGGACTCTTCTCAGAATTGGCCGATTTCACTTGCCACCTAACTCATCTATGTCTTCTTCATTAACATTAGGTTCATCAAAAATCACATGGATAAACTCTTCTCGTGATCATAGTCCTCTTGTTCAAGACTCTATAAGCTTTACTCTCACATGAGTGTCCCAAAAAGGTACCTTCATCAACTTTAGCATCAAAACTTTTAAGTTGTCCTTTCCATTGTTGTGGATAAAACACTTACATCCAAAAATACGAAGATATCCAACATTTGGCTTCCTCCTTGTCCTAATATCGTAGGGGTTTTGGATACCGCTTATTAATCATACACCTATTCTCCAGTGTAGCAAGTCGTATTAATGGATTTAGCCCAAAATATCTTAAGCAAACAAGCTTCACTAACATGGTCCTCGCAGCCTTCCTTGAGAGTTATGTTCCTCCTTTCATTTACTCCATTTTGTTGTGGAGTTCTTGCACTGACAACTCCTCAAAGAATACCATTTTCAATAATGACGAAAGTTATAATCCCATTGACAAACGCAGTTCTTCTGTCAGACGTTATCTTTATAATGGTTTGACTCTTCTTATTTTGAACTCTTCTTTTTACACATAAAGATTGTCCATGTGTATCTTGAATAATCATCCACCACCACTAAGGTGTATTTCTTTCATCGATACTAGCTGATTCAACAGACTAAATAAATCTATATGCAATAATTGCGCGATCCTGGTTGAGGAAGGACTGGCTTGTCCTACAAAGAAGACTTATTTTGCTTTCCCATCTGGCATGCATCAACAAATGCTTTTTTCTTGTACACTGAGTCAGACACTCCTTCCACAAGATGACTCCTTGTAAGCTTTCTGATTATCTTGAAATTCAGGTGACTTAGCTTCTTGTGCCACTGCCAACTTGATTCGGTTGTACTCTTTGCTAGCAGACGTGCTTGGTGTAGCAGTTGACCAATCCATTACATATATGTTATTCTTCCATGTTCCTTGTAACACAATCTCTTTTGACTCTGCATCCTTGATTTGGCATACACCCATGTTGAATCCAACATTATAGCCTTTGTTACAGAGTTTGCTGATGCTCAACAGATTGAAGTTGAGACCTTCAACATATGATACATTTGTGATCTCTAGTCCATTCTTCCTGATGGATCTTGTGCCTTTGATTTCCCCCTGGAGCTTCATTTCTTCCAAATATGACTTTAGCGCCTTTGATTTCCTTGAACTTTGATAGATGTTTCTTGTTGTCTGTCATATGTTAGGAACAACCACTATCCATGTACCAGGTTCCTTGGCACTCACTGTTCTTTGAACTTGCAATCAAGAAAATTAGTTTTAGGTACCCATACTTGCCTGGGGTCCCGAGGGGTTAGTTCTATAAGGTGTTCCAACCAACCTATAGCCAGATGATCTGACTCTAAGAGGTTGCCACCTATCAATTCTATAATTATAATGCACATTGGCAAATTACTTTGGGACTATAGGCTCATACAACTGTCTATTTTGTCCGTATGCCTGTGTGTGTTTGAGCACTTGCTTTCTTGCAGTAATAGTGGAACTTTTGTGTATATTGGGCTTTGTGTTTGGGTGCATATATGTGCTGATTATAGCTATTTTGCCTTGGGATGACCTATGCTGAGTTTGAGGTCTTTGACACTTTGGCTTGTATCCCATTGATCTTGGCTGATATCTCATTTGGTTATTCCAATCAGCCTAGCTTGGGTAGTTTTGACGATTTCCATCATATGATTTTCTTTGCTGAAATCTCTTGGGCTTTGGTAGCTGTTTCGATGTTACAGTATTTCCTATTTGGAGTTTGTTGATGGACTTTTCTCAATTTAGTTTCAATTTTCTGTCAAGATACTCGGTGCTTTTTGCCTTTTCCTTGTATCCAAGATTAGCAACATATGGTGCTTTGATTTTTGGACATCCTCATTGCTTGAGGATCCTTTCTCTATAACCCTCTTGGGACTTGGGCATGCACAAAGGAAATAAGTCCAATGTATGTCTTGTCACCACTTTCTTTTTGAATCATTATAAGCTCATCCAATGATTTGGATGCCTTAGTGAATGATGCAATCAAATTTTAAGATCATATTTCCTCTTTTTCGTAGCATCTAAGTCTACTTGGATCTTCGTAATTTCGGCCTTCAATTTTGTATTCTCATCGCCTATGTGACTTAGATTGCCCGGCTCTTAGTCATTTGTGAGTTTGCACTTGTCGGGTTGTTTTCCTCATTTAACAGTGTGTGAGGTTTTTATGTGATCAAAATCTTTCATCATTTTGCCAATAGAATCATAAAGATCTCGTGGGTGATGAATTGTTTGTGTCACTCTCACTATCACTTGAATCAATGAGATGAGTTAGAGTGTACCTCATCTTCTTGATCTTTGGAGTCTTGTTTTTGGGCCGTGAGGCATATCAAAGCCTCTTCCTCTATATCATCGAGTAGTCGCCTTCCTCTTTGTCGACTCTATTTGTTCTTTGCACTTGGTTGCTTTTAGATCTCAGCCCAACATGGCTTTCTTATTTTCATGTCTTCTATCTATGAAGACTTTTCTTTCTTCTTCATTTGTACTTGTTGATGGTGGATAAGGATATCAACATCAAAGTGTCCTAGTTCACCGCAATTCCAACACAAGTTCTCAACTCTCGCAAGTCGCCTCTTTCTCTCTGACATCGCCTTTCGATACTCGCTTCTTTGATGTTCAACTCTTTTGGGTTATCCGTCTCCCTTACTTTGGAGAATGTTGAGTGTCTTCATGATGATTCACTATTGGTCTCCCGTAGTTCTTATTGAAGAACTTATTGAATCTTTTTACCATCAAGGCAATCTCATCTTGGTCTATGGTCTCCTTGGATTCAACTCTCTTTGCTCCACGGCCCATGAGTGCATCGTTTTAGGTACAACTATCTCTTCTTGTTCTTTCCTTCTCGAAGCTCAAACTCATAGGCTTTAAGATTAGAGAACAATTCATGGTTCGATGTCCTGGTGAGATCCATGGAATATCTTAGGGCTATAACCTTCATTTCCCACTCACCGGGAGAGTCCTTAGATTTTCATACACATCTTCTTCTCGTGTATATTCCTTCCCTAGTAGTTGTGGGCTCATTGGTGATCTCTGTGAATCGGCATCCGGTGATCCGACTTTCACCGCAATCATTTTAAAATTTTCAAACTTTTGAACATCAACACAAGATTAACTTATTTTCCTTGATTTGATGGATCCTTCACAAATCAAGGTGAGTTTTTCCCAAATCTCTTTGGCCATTTTACATGATTTAACTTTGTTAAACATAGTCTTATCAAGAGTTTTATAAAGTATATCCTCGCAACATTGTCAAGGTTGTATCTCTTCGGTCATCGTTTGTCCATTCACAACATTGTTTCTCCACCACAACATGTTCAGCTCTACGGGTGCAACATCTTCTCCTTCAAGAGGGAGCATCTCTTCTTACGCTTGCATTAACCTTTAGGATTTTGTAGTGGCCCATCCTCAATCACGAGCCACATCTCATCATGTAGGGATGATAGATGAGCATGCATACGTATTTTCCAATCATAAAATTCTTCCACAAGGAACATTGAGGTGTGAGTTAGATTTGCTTCCATGATAATAACTTTGCTTCTGAAATAAAAGTTATAAAAACTCAAGTGTGGATTCTTGGAAAAAGAATGAGATCTAGTTTTGTAACCAGTACAGAAGGCTCATTCTTGGAAAAAGAATGAGATCTAGTTTTTGATTTTAGTCCTTTCAAATATATTCAGAGTTAACTCACACCAGCTGAGTCCTTGAGGAATGACTAGGTTGGTTTACACAATGCAAAGTTACCCACTCAATGCATCGATCGACCGTTGATAGTATAACTCTTAGTTTTTAGCTAACTCTTAGAAATGTAGTTGATTTTGTTTTGTCAGCGGAAGACTTTTCACCTTGGAGTTTTAAGCTCGTTTTTCAACACTTGTTTTAGCAATGGTTATTATCAATGGAATTTAAGCAAGTTTAACTTATCGGCATATATAAAATAAAGCAAGAAATAAAATGTGATGAAAAGTAAATAGACACAAGCAGTTTTTATAGTGGTTCGAGGATGGGTTAATTCCTCTAGTCCACTCTTTTCCAACTCCTTGAGGAATCTACTAAGTAAATTGACTTGGTTAAAAAAGTTATACATACCCGAGTCGCCTTTGATCCGTAACTTGTCGCTCCAGGGACTTAGGTTATTCACAAGATAGATGTCCTATTACTTTGACCTCCTCTAAACCTTGGACTTGATCTCGTAGCCCTCCAACAGGTTCAAAGCACCGGTTCAATCGGGAACCGCACTACGCCTACTTCAACCTTCGAGAGTAGATCCATTTGTTCTTGATAAAGTTTCCTCTTCAACTGATGAAGTAGTCTTTCCTTCACCGAGTATGTTGGATTGATTTCCTTTGAATTTAGGCTTGAGGATTTGTTTGAAAATCTTGAGAGATATTTGCAGGTTATTGATTGATTGCTTGTATACTTGTTCGTAGATTAGGTTACCTTCTCTTACTTGCTTCCTCAGCCTTTTATAGTGCACATTTGAAAATATGTCCGTTGAAGAGATAGACATAATTTTCAAATCACACTTCATAGGTTGTTGGCTTGTCTTGTCTTGCAATATTAATGGAGATCATACCATGAATTAAATGCTCGCAATGTTCCTTAAACTCGCGAGAATTTTAGGTGCTTCTCATTGGTCCTTGCTTTTTGCAGACTCTTACAAAGAAACAACTTTATTGCTAGAAGCCTGGCACATGCCTATTTCCAACAAAACCTTGACTTGTCTTGACAACATATCACTTGCAGCTTTCTTCAAGTCTTGGTCTGCTACATACCCCTTTGACATTCGATCACAATCATTTTGGAATGACTTAGTCGGTCGCTGATTGAGACAACTTTTCTGTCACTCGACTGATTCTTCACTTCACTTTACTCACCGCCCACCCTGTTCTTTACTTCAATCTTCTTTCAGTCTTGTAATCTTCAACTTGGCTGACTTCAACTCGTCTCATACAACCTTATCTATTACAAATTGAATTACATAGAAAATGGGGTGCCAACTTCATAATCTAAGTTTTACATGGTATCATCAAAATCTATACATTAATTTTCCCAACATAGAGACTTGAAATATGTAACCTGCTCACGCCTGAGTGCTTTTGTCTGTGATGTCCATTCCCTGATCCTCAGCGTGGTTGCTTGGATATCTCCCATGATCATAGCATCTATGTTGTCCAACCATTGGTTAAGTGCTGCAAATCCTCTTTCCATGTTTTCTATTTCAGTACAAAATGGCCTTAAAAGCTTTTCTGAAGTCGGTTGCATCAGCGAACTGCTTCTCTTGCCACACAACATCAAATTCAAAACCAAACGGTACCATTCAATGGTCATCCGGAGTTCCAATCTCTTCAACGGAGACTTGGACGGTGTACGAAGCACTCTCAATGATCAATCTGTCTCCAACGGTATTTTCTACCACAAACGGGAAGTATTCCATGAAAAGATCTTCAGAGAAAATGGGGATTTCTCCTTCTCGCTTCAGTGAGCTTTACCATTTCCCTTTAAATGTTCTTGACTTTGTGCCTCAATGTTGTTTTAGCGTCATCGACATCTTCTGCAGATTATGTTTCGTCATTGAGCGATCGACCTTAGTCTTAACAACTTCATTGGCATCGCTTGATTCTTTTGTTGAGTAGTATGTTCCTCGAGTTGATTTATCAACGTCATGGGAAGGTGATGGCACCATAGGTGGTGGGCCATCAACTAATGTGAAATTTGTGAAAACTGTTTGCTCACTTGCGCTTTTCTTCGTTGTGCCATGGCCTCCTCAACAATCTGTGTCCTCTTCAAATTTGTCTTTAGGATCGACTCAGCCTCATCATTTGTCTCCAAAAATTCGATGTCGACGTGTTCCAAAGTGGGTCATGTAAGGCACTTATTTCTTCTTCCACCGACTCTTTTTGAGGGATAGCACTTCCTCACTTTTCTTACCATGGAAATCTCAACCTCCACTTTGGACCTTTTATACCCTTAGCATCTCAACCACCGATGGGCCTTCAACATTCCCTTTTATAGTCTTAATCACAAAGCAGGTCTTCGCTAATCCCATCACCGACGGAGCCGCTTTAGGGTCTTTGGTGGCGTCATTTGAGGTCTCAACCTCTCGGATTACACTTTCAAAGCCAGGAGTCTCAACTCCTTTGGTTTCCATTCATTCCTTTGCCTTGGTCGCATCGCCAGCTTCATCGTCCTACAATGCGTTTGGGATTTCAGGTGAGACAGTCAAAACCATCCGAGCATTGTCAACCCCACTCACAGACATTTATGTTCTTACCTTTGCCTCCAAACTCACTTTGAGTGTTGTCTCCCCAACCTCCTCGACCCATTTGTGGTGGTTTTAGTTTCCTCCTCAATCGGCGCACTAGCCGAGTCTTGAGCAAGTGGGGTCACTCAAACCCGACTCATCTTTTTTTCTAAATGAGTGAGCAAATGGGTAGGCGGTGTGTCTCAACACCTTCTTCAGGGTTAGGCTTGGCTAAGGTTCCCTCTTCTTCTCCTTCCTTAGCTTCATCGTAGTCCTCCTAGTATTGTGTTCCTCATACTGCACATGTGAGGTAGTAACATCGATCACTCTCACCATTTGCATAATGTCTGGGATAGGAGAGATTAGAATAGAAGAAGACTCTCCTCGACCCGTTTGAAATTTCTTCTCGTGCAGCTCTTTGGATTATTTCAGTGCTTGCCTTAGCTCAGCTCTCTCCACTTCATCAGCATGAACTTTCATCTCTTTCTCACTGCTGCTGGTCAACTGGAAATCACTTTCAGGCACACCATCAAAGGGGCAGGGCTGAGGTTGCTTCGATTCCTCAATTGCCTTTGCCTTTGCCTTACACTTCTCCTCATCCTTCCTTTGGTATAGGATAGTTGTATAGAAATATGGGTCCAACACCGAACGAACCGAATATTTCCCAAAAAGCTCAGGAGTTCTTCTTCCTCATCAATTAACTCTGGACTCTGGAATTGAGCTCTAGCATAACTTAACTTCCAATTTCTCCATACATAGAGCCTCTCATGTACATCCAGGTATGCAGAAGATAGTACGACAAGGTCATCATCCTTGTCATTTTCATTCATAGGTTCAAGAGGAGCCCTCTCCTCAGCAGCTGTTCTAGCATCCATCTGAGGGGAGTGTACAACTAACTCCTCGCCTTGGTCAGCTGTCTCAACTTCTGCTTTCTTGCTTGTCTCCTGCCCGCCACTGTCTCCTTCAAAATCTGTTGTGTATCGATAGCAGGTTCTTCCAACCTCTGTTGTTTGCCAACAACAGTCTCTTCTTCAATTGTGGTCTCCAAACCACTAGTTTCTTTCACATATTGGTGTCTAAGCCTACTCATCTGAGTGGGATCAGTTGGTCTCTCCTCAGGAAGCTTATCGACCGCTTCTTTCGAAACTCCTTTGACTAAGAATTTATTATATTATATAAAGATTCTGTCTATGAAAAGTTTTGAAGTCGCTTTTGAGATAGGTTAAATGGCTCCTCTTCAGCGAGAAGACAATCTTCATTCGTGCAGTCTCTGTCTTTGTAGAATATTCATTTCTCTCCGCCTTTGGTCACATAGGCTTGAACCACTCCATTATCCATGTTCCGGATCATTCGTATCCTTATTCTATTCATCTCACCAAAACTCATAATAAATCATCATTTCCAACCATCCTGTTACAGGGAATCTTTGGATATCAGTTCGAAGGGAGGTTTACTTTGGGGCTCGAGAGATGGAATAGATAGGCCCCACAAGTTTTGAATTTCACTGGGAATTCACACGAAATGGAACGAGGAATTCTCAACAAAAAAGTGCTCTTCGAACCCAACGTGAAAGTCGTTTTCCATCGACGACGTTCCCGTAACTCTACTCTCGACTTAGATTCTTTGCATGGTTCCATAAACCCTTTTCTTGAATGTTCTCAATCGACTTCCTCATCTATAAAGAAGAGATGCCCCATAGAAGACTCCAGGACACCGAACAAAAGGCTAAGAAGACCCATTTTCGACGATCTCTTCGATTGCTTTGACACGCATCAAAAGAGAAAAAATGGCCATCATTAATACAAACAAGGCAATTGCCTCGATAAGACAAAGCCCAAAATGTCATTCCCGTCATATGATTTTCTTTTTTGAAATCTCTTGGGCTTTTGGTAGCCCCTGTGGATATTACGTAGTATTTCATGTTTGGAGTCCATGATGGACTATTCTCAATTTTGTTTCATTTGTTCTTTTAGCATACTCTACTAGCTTTTGCCTTTTCCTTTGTATCCAAGGCCAACATGGTTTTGATTTGTGTTTTTGAGTGGGTGTAGGTGGAACATATGGTGCTTTGATTTTGGGCTGCCTCATTACGTATCATTTCTCCATAACCACTCTTGAGACTTGGGGATGCACAAAGTAATTAAATCCAATGTCCTGCCTTGTCTCCACTTTTTATTATCATTTCTCCATAACCACTCCTTAGAAATGATGCAATCACATTTTTCGAGATCCTTTTTTTCTTTTTTCATTTGCGGTGCCTAAATCCGCTTAGATCTTAGCTATTTAAGCCTTGATTTGTATTCTCATCGCCTATATGACTTAGAGTACTCAACTCCTTAGTCAGTGTGAGAGGTTTTTATGTGCTCCAAGTCTTTCATCGTTTTGCCAATAGAATCATAAAGAGAGTGGGTGATGAAGTGTTTGTGTCACTATCACTAGAATCGAGAATGAGATGAGTTAGATTGTACCTCATCTTCCTATTCTTTGGAGTCTTGTTCTTTGGCCATGAGGCATATCAAAGCTTTTTCCTCTCGTGTCACCGAGTAGTCGCCTTCATCGCTTATCCGACTCTTCTCGCTTTACACTGGGTCGTGTCGTCTTCGCTAACCAATAACGGGCTTTTTCTTCTTTTTTTGTCTTCTTCTCTCAAAACCATTCTTTCTTCTTCATTTCTATACTTGTTGAGTAGTGGATAAGGATGACCAACAAAGAAAGTGTCCTGGTTGTCCGCAATTCCAACACAAGTTTTCAATTCTCTCGCAAGTCCGCTCTTTTAGCTCTCCGTACTCGATCCTTTGATGATCAGCTCTCTTTGGTGGTCTGTACTCCCTAGCTTTGGAAGGTGCTGAGTGTCTCCTGGATGATTCACCCTTATTTCTTTTCTAGTTCTTATTGAAGAACTTGTTGAATCTTTTCACCATTAGGTCAATCTCCTCCTGGTATATGGCTTCCTTGGATTCAGCTCTCTTCGCTTCACCAACCATGAGTGCAGCTGTCTTTGGTACAACCGTCTCTTCTTGTTCTTTACTTCTTAGCTCAAACTCATACGCTTTAAGATCAAAGAACAATTCATGGTTGGATGTTCTTGTAAGATCAATGGAGTGTCTCAAAGCCATAACCTTCATTTCACACTCAGTTGGGAGAGACCTTAGAATTTTCATACACATTTCTTTTTGTGTATATTCTTTACCTAGAGCTGAGAGCTCATTGGTAATATCTGTGAATCTTGCATCCAGCTGATCCAGACTCTCACCTGCAAGCATTTTAAAATTTTCAAATTTATGAACAACAACAGGTAATTTATTTTCCTTAATTTGGTCAGGCTCTTCACAAATTAAGGTTAGTTTTTCCAAAATCTCGTTGGCCGTTTTACAAGATTTGACTTTATTAAACATTGCCTTATCAAGAGTTTTATATAATATATCATTTGCAACAATGTCCAAGTTATATCTCTTCATGACTTCATTCGTCCACCCGCAACGTGTCTTCTCTACCATGGCAGGTCTAGGTTCTGCAGGTGCATCATCTTCTCTTTCAGCAGGAGCAGCCTTTCTTACAGCTGTATTAACTTTTAGAATTTGTAATGGCCCATCCTCAATCACGAACCACATCTCATTGTGTAGGGCTGAAAGATGAGTCTGCTTACGTATTTTCCAGTCATCTAATTCTTCAACAAAGGAACATTAGAATGCGAGTGATTTGCTTCTATGATAATATCTTTGCTTTTGACATAAAATTGCTTTAAAAACTTCAAGTATTATCCATTGAAAATAATGAATCTAGTTCAGTAACTAGTGTGGAAGGCTCAATGAGCCAATTGCTCTGATACCACTTGTAGGTCCCAAGGGTGACAAGTAAAGTTTAGAATGGGGGGGTTGAATAAACTTTAATAACTTTTTGATTTTAGTCTTTTTAACAATTTCAGAGTTGACTTAAGTCAGCTAAGTCCTTGAGGAACAACTAGGTTGGCTTACACAGCAAAGTTACCCACTCAACAGACTCGACTGAGCTATTGATAGTATAACTTAGTTGTTTTCAGCTAACACTTTAAAAAGCAGCTAACTTGGTTTTTAACAGCGGAAGACTTTCACCCTTAGAATTTTGAGAATGTTTTTCAAAACTTGTTTTTGCAGAGTTATTAGTAGTAGACTTAAGCAATTAACTTATCAACAATTATTAATATAATGCAAGAAATTAAGTGCACTGAAAGTAAATGAACACAAGCAATTATAGTGGTTTGATGATGGGGTAATTCCTCTAATCTACTATTCTCCAACCCCTAGAGGAATCCACAAAGTAACTTGACTTGGTTACTTGCTTTTGCACTCTTTCAACAAAATATCTTTATTCCGCAGCCCGACACATGCCTATTTCAAAGAAACCTTGACTTTGCTTTGACAATGTATCTCTTTCAGCTTTCTTGAGTCCTGTCTCACGATACCCCTTTGACATTTGATTCCAATCATTTTGAATGACTTTGTTGTCACCACCGACCGAGACAACTTTTCTATCACTTGACTAAACTTTCACTTCACTTCACCACCGCCACAATATTGAGTCTTCTCTTCAATATTCGACTCATCTCATAGATCCCTATCTTGTAATCTTCAACTTGGGATGCCAAATTTCTAATCTAAGTTTTACATGATATCATCAAAATCTATACATAAATTTTTCCAACAATTTATGTGTTCTATTATATGAATTCAATGCCTATTTCTTGTAGATTATTTGGCCAATAATTTTCATGTCATATTTGTTAGTACATAATCCGGAGGTGAGTTCTAACAAATGAAAATTGGATTCGGACATAAATGGGTGTAGCGATCGGAGATCTACAATTGTTTGTGGGGAGTACTTCAATTCAAAGATGCGTTTGGAGTTAATAATAGTTGTAACGATCGGAGATCTACAATTGTTATTAATCAATCTGTTTATGCGCCACCCGTGAGGGTGTCATAAACTAATTTAGGAATTGAACCCATAGAAACACATGAATTGGTTTCGATAAATATTAATTGGATTTAATATCGAATAAGCATGTTGAGATTAGGTTCCTGTGGTTGCTTTCATATTTATTGAAAAGACTTGTGGAGTTCGGGTTTTACAATTTTATATATTTTATGTTTACTTATTAATTTAGAATTAGATTAGATAATAACTTGTGATTTTTCGGTCGCTTCGATAAAATTGGAATATAATATTTACTATAGCCTAAGTGTTTCGCGTTTTCAATCCTCGAGGAATTCGACGTTGCACGCCATTATTCTATAAGCTACTTTGTACACTTGCGCTTTATGAAAAGATTTTCACGATCAAGTTTTTTGGCAATTGTCGGGATTGAAGAAATATTTTTGTAAATATTTTTCGATTGTTTTTGCACATATTTTTAATTGTTTTTTTAGTTTTTTCGATTTTTTTGTAAATAATTTTTATTGCTTTGGTTCTAACATTATATTGGTTTAGTGTAGATAGTGCATGATCACATCGCCCAGATCGACCCAACCAATACCCATTGATTTAGAAATCGAGAAAATAGCAAAATAATTAAGAAAAATCTAAAGCGGTGGGGATGGGCCTAATCGAGAATGTTGTGAATAACAGAAACAATGAGGAACGCCACCAGGGTGGATGGATGGACAGACCGTAAGTGGAAAGGCCCGTAAGAAGGTACTATTTTCACTTGAAAGTTAGTTGAACATATGGGCGTGTGGCCCATCTACCGATCAATGCAAATAACTTTGAACTAAAACCTGCATTGATCCAAATGGTTTCAAAAAATAGTTTGGGGTAGAACCATTGAGGACCCAACGCGCATCCGGCGCAATTCTTAGAAATCTATTATATAGTTAAGATGAATGGTATTTCTAAGGATATCATTCGATGCCACCTTTCGCATTCTCCTTATGCGATAAGGCTTATGGATGGTTATGCTCTTTATCACCACCCACAGCAGATTGGCCAGAACTAAGTCAACGGTTTCTAGCTAACTATTTTCCCCCTAGTAAGACGCTGCAGTTGAGAAGTGAAATCGTCGAGTTTAGGCAATTAGATGCAGAGCCATTATATGAAGCATGAGATATGTTTAGAGAATTGTTGAGGAATTGCCCTCAATACGGATATCCCGACTACCAACAGGTACAATATTTTTATAATAGTTTAAGTGGCAACACAATAAATATTTTAGATGTTGCATCTGGGGGTGCACTGCTTGGGAAATATCAGGATGAGGCACTAGAATTGTTAGAGGAGATGGCAAACAATAGTTATCAGTGGCCATCCGAGAGATCCAATGTCCGACATGTGGCGGAGGTCCACGATGAGAAAGTTGCCATGCTCACAGAACAAGTATCCGTGCTTAATATGAAACTGGATGCGATGCAACAAGCGACTCTAGAGATCCTACGCTTGTTGAAGAAGCTAATTTTATGGGACAACAAAGGAACTTCAACAACAACTATAGAAATAATCAGGCACCCAATTATTATCATATTGGGCTGCGAAACCACGAGAATTTATCATATGTTAATAACAAAAATGTTTTCAGCCACCTCTGGGTCTAATGTGGGTAATCAAGGCAGAGCGGAGTCCAGTGATAAGAAAGTATCTGTGGAAGAGATGTTATCTTCGTTTATCGAGAAACTAGAGCTAAACTGAATAAGGATGAAGCGAAGATAGACAGGATTGAGGAATATGTTACCAGCTGAACATGAACGTGAAAGCGAGACTGAAGTCTTTCGAAACACAAGTAGCCCAAATCGCTACTACAGTGGAAGTCCAACATCAAAAGAGCAAATTCCCAAGCGATATTGAACTTAATCCGAGAGAACAATGCAATGTTATTCGTCTGATGGATGGTACAAAATATGAGGGCTCAAAGACTTCGAACGACAGAGTTCAGCAACAGTAATGCTAGAAATCTGACGTGTGACTGAAGACGTAAATTTTGCACTTTGTGGGAGGCAACCAAGTTATTATTTTAGTTTGATTTTATTTTTATCGCCTTCGTTTAATTCGATTTGAAATCAACTTTGATTTTATTATTAACGTAATTTTTAGTTTTTTTTTTTATTTTTGTGAGTTGTTGTGTATGAAGCATCACGGTAAACTCCAAATTTTATTCAAACAAAAAAATTGAAATTTAAAATACACGACGTGTGAAATTTCACACGGTCGTGCTTAACCGATCAACAAGAGAGAGGCGGATGCGGGGCCACACGGCCCAATCGTGTGAAGTCACATAGGCCGTGCGCAATGGTCTAGTCAATTTTTCTTCCTTTTTAAACCCAAACACTCCAAATTTATCCCACTTTCTCCCTTCCAAACCGTACCAACCAAAACTTCTCTCCCAAATACCTCAAGCCATCTTCAAATTTCCTCAAATTTAACATCAAATCTTCAAACCCAACATAAAATTCTTCCAACTTCTCAACTTCCCCAAATTCTCCTTCAAGTTTGGGGTTTTCAATCTTCAAATTTCAAATTTTCAAAACATTAAAAATCCATATCTATGGCTTCTAGAGGAAGAGAAAGAGGAACTAGGAGGAACACAAGGAGGAGAAGTGAACCAACTCCCGAACTCGAGTAGAAGGTGAACAACCTAGAATACTACAATATCGTTCTCACGGATGAAACACACCAGGCTAGGTGGGAGGTACTCTATCTCCGGAACATGATTTCACCAAGATACCCCGATGAACCTTCTCTTACTAAATTGGGTATGTTGGATAATTTTCGAGGCCGTATTGATTGGCATGATTTATTGAATGGAAATTGAACTACTTATGTGGTTCATTCGTATGAATTTTGAGCACATTTGAATTAGTAGTCTGGAAAAGGAATTTGATGGGTATTCGGTTTAGATTAGCTAATGAGTCGAGAGAGTTATCTATTGACGATTTGAATGCAATTTATAGAACTTTGGCTTATGGGATTGAAAAGCATCTGATTTTGATATGCTTGAATTTTGGAAGGAGATCACGGGGGGAAAAGAATTTATACGTCGGGTTTCTCTAAAGAGTCTACCATTAGGAACCCCGTGTTTCGCTATGTACAACTTACGTTAGTGTAAATGGTGTTCGCGAGGAAGATAGTAAAGGGGCCATTCGGTCGATGAGTTGTTTATAGTTTGGTTTATGGCCTCGGGGGACGAAGTGGTACCTTATTTGGGCGTTTATATCTAGACAATTTGGTAAGGTGGGGAAGCATAAAATATGGGATATTTGCGTTAGTGGCTAGTTACTCTTATAGCCAACTATTTTAATGTGAGTTTTGAGGGGTATGCGTGAGCCAATAGGGAAAACAAATTGATGTGATAGTTTTATCCGCAATGAGATGATTTAATATGATGGACGTGATCATTGGTTAGTTCATGCGGATAGAACCAAAATTAGCCTCCCAAACCCGGATGATACTTCAATTAGAAATATGAGTAATTGGTTGATGAGGGAGATGAAAGGATTTCTTTTGCTCAAGAGGAGCAAGATGAGCATAGGTAGGAGACGGATAGGCGCAATCATCTAGACTAGGGGTAGTCCGCAATGGAATTTTAGTGACAGGCTTGAAATGGTGGAAGTCGATATGGGTACATTGATGGATGATACTTATTAGTTAATTGCTATAGTTGATGAGTATCATACTGGGTATTTGCAGCAATTTGACGCCATCACTCAAAGAAGAAAGCAGCAGATGTATGAGATGATGTCTCGTATGGATCATCGCACATCTCACGAGTCACTACCCCTCCATCTTTTCCACCTCGGTGAGTTTGTAAGTACTTTTTACACATTCCTCTTCTTCTTTTGATAATTTCCTCATATGTTCGGGACGAAGCATATTTTAAGTTGGGGGGGTTTCAAGAATGCGTAAATAAGTATTGTTGCATTTTGCATTGCATTAAGATTGCCTGTAGAGCATATAAAATTTGCATAAAAAACTTTCTAAATAATCTTTTTTTATCGTTTTTATTTTTGCACTTTTACCGCTTTAGCACGTTTATTGCTTTTGTGTGAGTTATGATTAGAATTCAAAAAAAGTACAAAAAGCTTTCGCATGATTTTAATTTGAGAATTTGGTTTCATGAGATGAAGTATTCTTGTGAATTATGTGTTGAATTGTTGAGAAGATATCGTTTGCTTGTTTGGCATTTATTGAGAAAATTGGGTATTTGAGCATGATGCAAAAAATAAGCCTGTGAGATTTTGTGTCTTTAACTGCTTTCATATTATACAGTCTTATTTTTTTTTCTTGAGTGTGTCATTCATGATTATTAGAATTCTAGAACTTGCTTTGGTATCTTCATTGAAGTCATGTGTGTGTGCAATTTTTGAAAATAATTTAAGGCCATATTTGTTTTAGCCTACTTAGCCTAAAATGCCTACCTATGAACTCATGATTCCCTAGTTAACCACTTTGAGTTTAAAACTTTTTTATTGTTAGCCACATTTTAAGCTTGGAACTTAAAAATTTTTTATCCCAAAATTTGAGCTCATAGAAGATGAATAGTTCGGGGGAGATGTGGTAAAATCTTGAAAACAAGAAGAGAATTGGCAAAATGAAACTCAAAAAAGAAAGAAAATTTTCTGAAAGAGAAAGAAAAAGATCGAGCAAGAAAGAAAAATAAAGAAAAGAAGAAACACTCTGGAAATTGTGAAAAAATTGAAAGCTTAAGGCAAAAGAAAAGAAGGCAAAAAGGCCTAAGAATGAAAAAGGAGAAAAATGGTGGAGTTGAGTTGAAAAGAAAAAAATATCTTGTAAGAATGATTATTATGATGAAATTGGGTTGGTGAATTGAAAGTCTGTGTACTTGAATTCTATTTGCTCAAGTCAAGTCAATTAATCCAAATTTTTCCTACCCTTACCAAAGAGCCTACATTACAACCAAATGAAAAGTCTTTTTTGATTCTTAAATTGTGCACACTAAAACGGTAGACGATTTCCAAGCCTATGGTAGTTCTACATTCATTGAATTGATTTGAGCGCATACACGTCCTATCTAATTTGAGATATGAGTGATACACTATTACTTGTGAGTCGCGATGTCAAGTACCCGAAAGAGTATTAATTATGCCGAACTTGTGATTGATGATTTCTTGATGATGAATTACATGGTTTACTTAGATATGGAGTTGAATGAGATTAAAATATTTATAGTGTTCTTGTGTGTTCTGTGTACCCCTTAAGATTATTTTTCTTAGTTTGCTCGACGACTAGCAATGGTTTAAGTTTGGAGGATTTTGAAACGTGTCAAATATACGTGCATTTAGGGGCTTAAATTGATATATAATTGACGCATTTGCAAGCATATTTAGTGCATTTTACTTGGTTTCCTTAGAAGGGCATGATACTGCGTATTCTTGTAACTTTTTACAGGAAACGGAGCTAAAATAAAAAGAAATCAGTTAGAAACCCGGACAAAATTGAAGAATGCGAAGAGAAGATCGAATACACATAGAAAACGGAGAAAAACAAATCACACGGCCAGACCGTGTGAATCTCACACGACCGTGTAAGCTGCTTTCGTGTGTTTTTACACGTTCGTGCAACTTGTTCGAGGGAAGAAATTCTGAGACACATCGCACGACCAGATCGTGTAACTTGCACATGACCATGTGGTTTGTTCGGAGCAAAACTAGAGACCAAAACACTTTACACGGTCGGACCGTGTGATCTGCACACGGCCGTGTGATTCATCCTATGGCTTATCTGCACAAGTGATCTCTCAAAGCACATATATAAAGGGACCAAGGCCTGCATGAATTTAGAAGTCGTTACATCTGAAAATACACTACAATACACTAGGGTTACACAACTCAATAGTCTTTTGAGAGAGGAGGGCAAATCTACAAAGAATACCCCAAGACCTTTCGCATCTACGGAAGCACAATGGTTCAAAGGCTTGGAAGGAGCATCCATCCTGACAAGAAGGGTTTTTCTTTCTTAGTTTAGATCTCTTGTTTGTACTTCAACGATGTCAAACTATTTGATTCAACTTTGTCTATGAACTTGTTATCAACTATGTTGGGCTAATCTTTCTGATCCTAGGGCATAATCAAAACTGTTGATTCATGTTAAATCTATATTGATTGTCTTCTTAATTGATTTATGTTTTCTATTATATGAATTTGAATGCTTATTTCTTGTAGATTATTCGGCCAATAATTTCCATGTCATATTTGTTAGTCCATAATTCGGAAGGTGAGTTCTAACAAACAAAATTGGATTCAAACATTAACGAGTGTAATGTATCGGAGATCTACAATTGTTTATGGGGAGTACTTCAATTCAAAGATCTATTGGGAGTTAATAATAGTTGTAACATATCGAGAGATCTACAATTGTTATTAATCAACTGTTTATACGCCATACGGGAGGGGGAATAAACTAATTTGGAACTAAACCCATAGAAACACATGAATTGATTTTGATAAACACTAATTGGATTTAATATCGAAGAGACATATTGAGATTGTGTGCCTAAGGTTGCTTTCATATTTGTTGAAAAGACTTGTGGAGTTCGAGTTTTATAATTTTACATATTTTATATTTACTTGTTAATTTAGAATTAGATTAGATAATAAACTTGTACTTTTTCGGTCGCTTCAATAAAATTGGAATACAATATTTACTATAACCTAAGTGTTTCGTATTCAATACCTGAGGGATACGACCTTGATCGCCATTATTCTATAAGCTAAACTGTACACTTCTAGTTTAGTGAAAATATTTTCACGATCAGTATCATATTATAATTCTTAACTATTCTAATTAAATCAATGCAACTTGTATTCTTACAAACATAGAGGCCACATGTTATAAAATATTAACATCAGTGATAACTAGTAAGTAAGATGTTCTTTGAATATTTAGTGTTTTTTGGTACAATATTTAATTTTTTTGTGAAATTAAAGAGAAAGTTTCATTAAGAAACCAAACCAATCTGCAAAGCATTATATATAAGGATCGGAGGGTCAGATCTCTACTCTTTGATACCAGATTTGTTGATCTATTAACAAAAGAACAACACACTTTTGGCAAATCAAGAGGTAAACCCTTACATTCATTAATAATACTAGAAAAACAAGAATTATCAACCAAGTCTCCTCTGATAGCATTAATCGCTTCCCAAGAATCTGATTCGATGGATATTCATGATGACCAAGGAAAGTCTCTCTTTATCCAACCAAGTTATTCACGAAAACTCAAAGCCTAAAAGCCACTCCGGGAATCAAAGGGCCCTGAATATCTCCATGAGTTGCAGCAACAAAGTTGTCATCCCAGTCTCGCGTCAGACAACCATAACCAAGTTTGAACTTGACTAAATAATTCCGCATCAACATTATATTTCAACCAACCTTGACATGGTTTTCGCCATTTAACTGCCCCATCAGTAAAAAAGGTTTTCCAGTTACCTACCTCAATAACTTTAGCTGATTGCCATTGAAACATGTGAGAGTTTGCTATATTGAGAACTTCATTGGAAGACTTCTTTGATTCCACGTCATATCATTCTGATTAAACCACAACACCCATAAAATCATTGCAACAAGAAATTTTTGTTTTCTGGGGAAACTCTTGACCACATATAATTAACCAATAAACAAAAATTGAAGCATCATTATTACCCAAATCAATCGACTATAACCTCCAATATCTCTGAGCAAAGAAAATGAAAAAGAGGAATGGAAAACACATTTATTACCATTATTACAAACTGAACATAAAGGTGATGCATCCACATGCCTTGAAATTGGCTTTTCTTTCATTGGTAAAGAATCACGACACGCTCTCCAAACAAAAATTTTAACCTGATAGGAAACTTTCAGAGACCACAATCTTGTCCAATCAAAATATAGAAGTGGAATCTGTTGGTCGTCCAAATTCTCACATAAACTTTTATACTCAGATTTCACCATTAAAGTCCTTTAATTTTTTCATCTCCAGTCCACATCCAACGATCATCTCCATTTTCAACACAAAAAGGAATACACAGAATCAGTTGTTTATCCCTATCATTAAACAAGTAAGCAATAAAATCCTCATCCCATTGTAAAACACTTGTTTTCATCAAATTAGTCACGTTGTCCAAATCAACATAAAAACAAGACACAAAAACATTAGTATCATCGTGAAATCGACCAAACGAGATATGTTTACCATCTCTAACTCCCCACCTACATCCAAAGAACACCGACTTCGCTAGTCTGCAAGCACACTATGCCGATAAAACCTTTGAATGTTTACTTTAAATATATAATAATTTAAGAAAAATATAATAGAGATAATTATTTTTAACCACACGAACTTTACCCTTTTTACACTTCACAACCTATACTTTTATTTTTAACCTTTTGCATCCTGTACTACGAAAATAATTACTCTTTGCAACTTTTGGACCATTTTGCCCCTAGGATTTTATTCTTCAATAACAATAGTTCTAGTTATCCCTTTTTGGTGTAAATAGGGTACCGTCCCAAAATCAATACGTTTCCTTCCTCAGGATGAACTTGGCCGGTCCTCCCAGTTCTTGACTCTTTTCAATATCATGAAGGATTTCAAGAGTTTCCTTCGATATTTCACCATCGTCTCCATCCTGGTTCTGGATCTCGATGAACTTGTATGGTAGATGAATATGGCGGTTGCCATAATTTCGCACCGTCTTTTGATTTCTCTAAGATCTTGGAGATCTTAGATTTGTCCGGGAAGTATCTCGTTCCACTCTGGTACTCCATCGGAATCATTGTTCGATGGGAATTTTCATGAACCGTTTCTTGAAGGTTCATCAAGTGAACATATAGTGCGGTTAAGCATCCGGAATCGCTTATAGTATTCGCTCGCATTTTGCATTGCCTTAAGGTTTCCCCATCGGCTCTGCTGTTCCTTTTCTTCATGTTGGTATTCCCAATATGAAACCTGGTCAAGGTGTTCTTGTGCATACATCGTCAATATTTGACGATATGTCTGTAAGGGTACATCTCGAACATCGTCGGATCCATATACTCGGAGTAAATTCTCCTCACCAATTGTTAATTACATAAACATAATAAATTTAACTAAAAGTTCTTAATAAACCTAGCTCGATACCATTTTCGAGGATCGCAAGACCTTTGGGAGTATTCAAAGAAAATGCAATGAAATTTATCGTTCAAGGTTGCAAAGTGTAACAACTTTAAAGTTTAGAGTGTAAACTACAAACCATCTTTCCGAAACCAGGGGTAAAACCGGAATTTTATGCAAAGTGTAAAATTTTGTGAAGTTTAGGTTGCAATCGTAACTTTTCAAAGTTCGGGTTGCAAAGTGTAAAAACCCGTATAGTTTGGGTTGATTAAAAACGTTATCCCAATATAATATTCAATGTTGAGTCTCATTGGAATGATTTAGTTTGAAGATATATATACATATATATATATATATAGAGAGAGAGAGAGAGGTAGGATCCAATGAGACCAATGAGACCGGATCAAAGTGAGATTGTATGGATTAATCTTAACCATCCCCGCCTATTAATCAATTGTTGCAATTAAAATGGGAAACATTACATTGACTAATTAATTTAATCAACAAAAAGGTATCAAAGTAAAATCATAATAAAACTTCACCAACTCTCCATAATAAAACGGTTACAAAAAGGAAAAGAATCAACATCAATCAATCACTTCTCATACATATCTAAACCAAAAAGTCATGAATCCCACAATTAAATCTCTTTGTCTCTCATAGTTCCACCATTAAACATAAAAAATTCTCTTTCTACATGCCATTAACGAGCTGCAGATTTTACAGAGAAAAACAATTGTGAAGAAGAAGATGATTTCTGTTCAAAGCGAAGAAATATTAATAATTTCACAAGAAATTCCCATGGACAACATAGAAGAAGTTGACAACAACTCAAACTGGTATATTTAATCCAAACTTTATATATTGTAATCTGTAAATTTTCGCGTTGGAGGTGGTGCATAAATACTTTGGGAACATTGTATAAATAACTATAAGATATTAAATAGTTAAAAACTATGCAACAAATATCATATAATTATACATTATCAATAAGTTATCCACGCAGTGTAAAAAAATGAAAATATGCATTACATGTACCCAACTATGCAATGTGCCATAAACTATGCATAAAAAATCAAATAAATATGGATTATCTAGAAACTAACTATGCATGTGTAGAAAAACTAAATATGCAGTACATTATACCCAATTATGTGATAGTGTCAGAAACACTGCAATAAAAAATAACTAAATATGCATTATCTAACATCTATCTAAGCAGCAAAAGAACCCTAACTATGTTGGAGTGCGAAAAAAAGAGAAAATCTGAAAAAACAAATTTCCTCCTAAAATAACGCCATTAATTTCGGCAGTTACAATCTAAGCCCATAAAAACGGTTTCAAAAAGTCAAAGAATACCAGAAAAACCATTGGATAAAAAAAATACTATTATACTCTTATTGCATTAAAATAAATGGGAAAAGATCCAAAAAATCGGAAAAACCACAGCCCTTAAAAAAATAAATGAATGGATAATGTTAAACCATCATGTCTCACCCTATGAGATGGTCTCATTCGAACCAAAGTAGATACATATATATATATATATATATGGATGAGATCTCGTGTGGCAGCTTCTTACCGTGTGGTAGTATGGATTGATCCCATCCATCTACACCTTTTAGTCAATGCTCCAGATTACTATTAAAAACAAATGATTTATCAATTAATTAATAGGTGGAAAGGGCTTAATAGTAACTAGCAAAATATCCATAAATCACGCCCTACAATCAAGGGAATGATTAATATCATGTTTCCATAACTGAAATTGTACACCATTTTAATAGTTGGACTGTACACTATTTAATAACTGACTGTACACCATTTTATATCTAATAGTGCATCATTGTTTAACTAATTGTATATCATCTAAAGAAACTATAAAGACAAACTGGTGTAACCATCTTCCCATTTAATAACTTAACTGTGCACCATTTTATATCTAACAGTGCATCATTGTATAACTAATTGTACATCATCTAAAAACCCTATAAAGACAAAATGATGTAACCTCCTTCCCATAATGACGCCCTATAATCATGGATGTGATAAAGATAACGTTTCCATAACTGAATTATGCATCATTTTAATAGCTCAATTGTGCACCATTTAATAACTAACTGTGCACCATTTTATATCTAACAATACATCATTGTATAACTAATTGGATGTAGAGAAATGGAGAAAAGGGGATTATACTCGAGAGAGTTGAGAATTGGATGGTTGTGCAAAAATAAAACAGATTTGTGATTTGGGCTCTTTGCTAATTTCCTTGCTTGTTTTTAATTTGGTCGAAATATTAAGCAAGTTGATCATTAATGGAATTGGCATGGATTGGGTGGTGATAATATTGAAGGGAAATGCAGGGGATTGCATCATGGCTTGATTAGCCTCTCATTGGAGGGCATAGGGAATTATTGATACTCTTTACGAGATTGTTAATACTTTTCAAGAGAAAAACTAATACATTGAAAATGGAGCTACTAATACTTTTTAGGGACGACTTATATCGTTTATTACTCTTAAACATATAGTCTATAAAGAAAAAGTGATACTATTTTTTTTAATAAAATGTGATACTATTAAATAAAATTGTCCATAACTTTGCAAATAAATAATATTTATTACTTTAAAAATTGTACTTTTCGAGTCTAAAGTGGTATGCTAGGGGAACTACTAATTTAATTATGTATATTGGCAACATATATTTTTTAGGGGAAATATGATATATTTTTTTAAATAAAAATCAATAATTTTGAACAAGATTGTATACAAGTTTGCCAGTAAATAATTATTTTTAATTTGTTACTTTGAAAACATATACTTTTCAAGTGAAAACGATACGTTTTAAATACAAAGTGATATGTTTCGAGCCCAAAATGATACTATATCAAGGGGTCCTACTAACACAATTTTTTTACTTTAAAAACATAAACATTTTAGAGTAAAAGTGATACTTTTATTAGTAAAAAGTGATATTTTTGAAACTGCATATAACTTTGCAAGTAAATGACCAGTTTTGTTCCTTTGGAAACATATACTTTTCAGAAAAAAAAGTGATACTTTTGTAATAAATAGTGATATTTTTACCATCGCCTAGATGATATTCCGCCGCCCTAATGTTAGAAGAAAACCACCACCACAAATAATTATAAAAATGCCATCGGTATTAGAGTGGATCCGTCTTGAGTATTGGGTTGGATCCGTCTTACAGATTTTGACCCGTAAAACGGTCATATATGAACTTTTCCCCATATATATATAATTGTTATTAATTTCACAAATGTTGGGAGATTTTTGTTATAGATTTTGATGAATGACATGTAAAACTTAAACTAGAATGTTGACACCCCATTTTCCTTGTAATTTTCATTGTGATAGATAGGGCTGGAAAAGCTGAGTCAAGTCAGCTACGCCTGGAAAAACAAGAAGTCAACTGAAGACTGAAGTGAAGACTCCACTGTGGAACAGTTGAGTATGGCCAAGATAGAAGATCAAGAACTTGACTAAAGAAGCCAAATCTCAAGTTGAAGTGACAGATGAGTCTTCCAATGATTGGAGCAGACTCAAGTCACCTAGGGAAAAAGGCAGCAGCCAAGAGGAGTTAACTGAAATGAATCCGTTGCACAGAAGTCAAGAACATTACTTAAATAAGTAATACTTCCATGCTGCCAGGTCTTAAAGTGCTCATCCCAGAAGCGTGCAAAAGGAATAAACTAATGGAAAGCACTACACCTCGTGTTAGAACCTGAAAAGCTGCAAATTCATTTAATATGAGGAAGGGTCTACATCTCAAGATTGAGGACCAAGAAAATACAAGCCAACGAACACAAGTGACTTTTGAAATCAGCCTATCTTTTCAACGGGCAGATTTTCGAAAGTTCACTATAAAAGGCTGAGGAAATTCATTGAGAAAAGGTTACCTTGCACACCTGAGAAATCGAGCAATATTCAAGCAATTAACCTGCAAATATTCTCAAGTATATTCAAGCAAATCCTCAAGCATGAAACTTGAAGGAAATCGATCCAACACAAGTTGTGAAGGAAAGACAACTTCTAACCTGTTGAAGAGGAAACTATTGAAGAATCAAAAGGGGTCTACTTTGCAAGGAGGATTGTAGGAAGGTTCAAGGTCGAACCAGTATCAAGTTATTGGTGGGCTTCGTGATCAAATCCGAGAGCTTAAGAATGTGAGCTGAAGTAGCAAGGTTGATGCCCTGTGAAGAAGCTGAGTCGGATGAGAAGCCAGTTGTGTGACCAAGGCTGTCTCTAGACTATTGACCAAGGCTGTCTCTAGACGGTTGACCACTTTGTAGACTGCTGGAGGTATTGAAGGCCCAAGGGAGGTTGAGACTTCTATGGGTAAAGCTCAAGAGACTCAGAACATTCCTCCAGTTCAAAGCGCTGAAATAGTAGAAGAGATAAGCGCACTTCATAACTCCCAGGAGAACTTAGACACATCATTCTTGGGGTCTGAAGATGAAGCTGAGTCCACCCCCATTGAAGATCAAAGGGACCCAGCTGAGGATGTTCTCAAAACTACGAGTCAGCTAAGTGATAAAACCGCTCATCAAAAATTCAACTTCGATGATGAGCCAAGCCCCCAGGTTTCATCATCATCCTATGACGCTGATGATGTAGCAGAGGAACTGGTTATTCACTTAGAAAAATCCACTGAGACCGAAGATCTTTGTTAAGACGAGCTTGAGGCTCGGTCACCGGGCAAAATATCTCAATCGCCGTTGAGACACCATCAGCAAGCAGCTCCCACAGTGCAGAAGAACGAATACACCGGCCGCCGCAGCTCCCACAATTGTGACCATCGCCGACGAAGCTATCGCAGCTGAGGCACGAAGAGCTGAATCATCACAGGCACAACCCTCACAAACAATCCCATATGTGTGTGATGATGCCTTTCCAAATGTATTCCCTTTCACGCCGATCCTGCCAGACTTGGGAGAAGAGACCGCTGCTAAACAACGAAGATTCATCATGAGAGAAGATCCAATCATCCCTACTAACACAATTGTTCCAAATTTTGAGTTCAACTTTGCTGAAGAGTGGCCTACAGTTGGATCAAGTGAGACAGCTGAATTTCGTGAGATCTTCAAGAAGATATGTGAAGAGATTGAGAAGATTGAAAGACATCAGGCCTCGCTCGACTTACGACTGGACAATAGGGACGCTACCCTCACATCAGACTTGAGAGGGATAGTGGTGCGGATCCGCGAATGGGCTCAACAGCAATCTGCCATGCGAATCGAGCAAGTTCATTATTTTAAAGCATCGTATGGCAAAAATGCTCGCCTGGATGGTCGACAATGATGATCCAAGCAAATGATGCAGCGTATATTGAAAGGTTGCATGCATCTCACAAAACGTAATCGAGTTGTTGCAAGAATTCGAGAGAGAAAAGAAATTATGCGCCTAGAGAACTCAATGAATGATAAATTTAGCCTTCTCATGGCTGAAGTGAAGTTGGTGGTAGTCGAGTCCAAGGCTACTCGCTCAGAATTTCGAACAGCTATATGTAGCAAACAGACTCCAAATAGAATTCCGCTCTCAGGAGACTCGACTTTATGCTCACAGGCACATTCCCTGGGGTCCCTTTTTCCTTTGATGATGCCAAAAAGGGGGAAGAGGACTCCCTAAGGAAGTTGAAAGAAGAGAAGTTGAAGGTCACGTTAATGCCTCCATCATGAGCAAACTCCCTGTAATAGCGGGGGGACATTCGAAAGATTTAACATTGATGATAGCTGAAACCCCCCAGCAAGGTCACGTTAATGCCTCCATCATGAGCAAACTCCCTGTAACCCTACCAATGGGACACTCCGTTGTGCCAATAGCAGAAAGAAGGAAGATCATTGAAGCAGAAATTGAGGAGGTCTCTGAAAAATAGGAAGCTCGTGTCAAAAGATCTTAAAAGAGCACGGTGGACTCCCAACTGAATTAAGCAAGGCTCTAATTGACCCTCCCAGTGAATTAATGCAACATGTTGGATCTGAGCCTAGATCCATGGAAGAATTCAAAACACTGGAAGCTGAAGGCTACTTCAAGGGACTGTCTCTAACCAAAGCACGGGATCTATACTGGGAAAAAGGACTGGAGGTGTACAAGACAGCTGAGAAACAGCAAAGCTCTAGCAAACACTCAGCCGGAAAATCCAAAGCTCCTGTGCAGTACACTCTCAGAGAAAGAGGAGCTGAGTCAGGAAAAGAGCAAAAAATGGATATCGTGTATTGGACTGGGCACGATCACTTGGCAAATTTAGAAGATCAACGCAAAATTGAAGAAGCCATAAGAAGAATGGCAAAGCAGAAAGTGCCAAAGCCACTCGTGAATGGGAGGAAAGCCAGAAAAGGGATGACCCTGCTGCAAAGAGAGCTTACGAAAAGAAGAAGAAGGAAGAAGAAAGGAAAAAGAGAGAAGAAGAAGATAAAAAGAGAAAAAAAGCTGATGACTTTGACAGAGCTGAAGAGGAAAGAAGGAGGCAGCGAAGGCGATGAAGTGTTGCTGCGAACCATTCATGTACTTTACTTATGTAAATACATTCATGTAAGTCATCTGTACACTTAGTGAAGTTTTCTGTAATTTTTCACTTTGTACTTATTCTAGTGTCTCAGCATAGATGTGTATTTTGCTTTGATATAGAATGCTCTGATACCAAACGTAAACAGCTGTGTAAAGGACAAGAATGTTATGATCAATAAAACGATGGATTCTACGCGTACATTCTTTGTTACTGCATTATCTATATGTATCTTTGCTGTTTATATTTTGTTAAATGTTTTTAAGCTTTGGCATCATCAAAAAGGGGGAAACTGTTGGGAAATTTATGTTATAGATTTTGATGAATGCCATGTAAAACTTAAACTAGAAAGTTGGCACCTCATTTTCCTTGTAATTTGTATTGTGATAGATAGGGCTGGAAAAGCTGAGTCAAGTCAGCTACGCCTGGAAAAACAAGAAGTCAACTGAAGACTGAAGTAAAGACTCCATTGTGGAACAACTGAGTATGGCCAAGATAGAAGATCAAGAACTCGATCAAGATGAATCGGTGAGGAACAACGTGTGAAAAGTCAGTCAGAGTCAACTCAAGAAGCCAAGTCTCAAGTTGAAGTGACAGATGAATCATCCAATGATTGGAGCAAACTCAAGTCACCTGGGGAAAAAGCCAGCAGCTAAGAGGAGTTAACTGAAATGAATCCGTTGCACAGAAGTCAAGAACATTACTTAAATAAGTAATACTTCCATGCTGCCATGTCTTAAAGTGTTTATCCCAGAAGCATGCAAAAGGAATAAACCAGTGGGAAGCACTGCACCTCATGTCAGAACCTGAAAAGCTGCAAATTCATCTAATACAAGGAAGGGTCTACATCTCAAGATTGAGGACCAAGAAAAGACAAGCCAACGAACACAAGTGACTTTTGAAATCAGCCTATCTCTTCTTCAAGTGATTTTGGAAAGTTCACTATAAAAGGCCGAGGAAATTCATTGAGAAAAGGTTACCTTGCACACCTGAGAAATCGAGCAATATTCAAGCAATTAACCTGCAAATATTCTCAAGTATATTCAAGCAAATCCTAAAGCCTGAAACTCGAAGGAAATCAATCCAACACAAGCTGTGAAGGAAAGACAACTTCAAAACTATTGAAGAGGAAACTTTTGAAGAATCAAAAGGGGTCTACTTTCCAAGGAGGATTGTAGGAAGGTTCAAGGTCAAACTAGTATCAAGTTATTGGAGGGCTTCGTGATCAAATCCAAGAGCTTGAGAAAGTGAGTCAAGTAGAAAGTGGCGCACTCCGCCTGTGAAGAAGTCGAGTCGGACGAGAAGCCAATTTGTGTGACCAAGGTCGTCTCTAGATCGCTGACCACTTTGTAAACAGATCTTTTACATAGTGGATTCCTTCAGGAGTTGGAGAAGAGAGGATTAGATGAATTACCCCATCTTCGAACCTCTATAAAAATTAACTGTGTCATTTATTTTTCAGCAAATTTACATTTCTACATATTTACATTATATCTGCTGATAAACTTATTTGCTATCCAACTGATTAATAACTAAGTGCTAAAATCAAGTGTTAAGACAAGTTTAAAACAAATAAAAGGGTGTTAAGTCTTGTGATAAAACCAAACACCAAGTTAAGGTTCGGGTTAAACAGCTGAGTTATTCTATCAACAGCTCTATCGAGTCTGTTGAGTGGCTAACTTTGCTGAATAACCAACTTAGCTGTCCCTCAAGGACTTAGTTGTTTGTGTTAACTCTGTAATATTTTAAAAGGATTAAAATCGAAAAGTAGGTAAGGTTTATTCAATCCCCCCCATTCTAAACCTTACTCACACCCCTTGGGACCTACAACAAATGATTTATAAATAGAAAATCAATATATTGGGGTATATAGAAAAATAAGTCTTCGAATTTAATTTCATTTAATAATCTTATTAATATTGGCGTATTTCAAAAATAATAACATAATTTATAATTGAAAGTAAAATCATATTTCCATGCCGTTGAAAATGAATTTCAATGTTTTTAATTGAAAAAAAAAGATCTACATGGCTGGCACAATATATGTTTAATTGTAATAATTAACATAAATCTTTAACTCTCCGTCTTCAATTTTGTTATGATTATCAATCTAGTTTAGGAATTGTAATTTGATAATTAAATATTGTACCGATACAATGGGAAAGATTTAGATCATAATTCAACCAATATTGTAAAATACAATCATCTGCATTTAATTTAAATTATCAGATATTGACTTTTCTTTTTATTTGGCCCGGCCTATTGGGCCCAAATGTCGGGCCGGTCCGATCAACCTGGTCATTTTATGTGTATTTTCATGGAGTGGGTTGGGTCGTTCTCAAAAATAGCGGCTACATGGAATTTCGGCCCAACCCCAACCCAATTTTTCTCTTTGGCCTGGCAAGCCAGCCCCCACCGACCCATTTAAAGCTTTACTTATTGTTAGGATATCCCATGCACCACACGGGGCCCTCATCTAGTTAATATATAATCAATAGTAGTGAATTCATGTAACTTAGGGCATCTCAAATGCTTGTTTTTAGTATGTTAAAAACATCCACCATCATGTTCTTAGCATTGGAAAGTATTGTGCATTACATGTTTTATGTGCGGCCCATATTTTTATTCATGAACAAGTACATAACGAAAATTGTAGCGCCCTTTCTAGCTTACTTGAATTGTGATGTGGAAAATAATAAATAAATAGAAATACTTTACTGAATGTAAAATATACGGAATAGTAAAAACTTTTACTTCATTTGAAAGATTTGAAGCGGAATAAATACTAATAATTACTAGTCCAAAAAATTCGTACTGAAAACACAATGAAATTCCGTTTAATGAATAGTCAAACTTTGAAAATAAAAGAATTCTATTGACATGGGTTTCCCGAGTCACTATGCCCTGCTATCTCATTTCTCTTCAGCATTCTCATCTGAAAAATTTAACATTCGTGAAATAAGCTAAAGGAGCTCAACAACTAATCTCATGCAAGAATACATGCCTAATGGAATATCTTACATTTATAAATTTGTAACACTTTATGTTTCATTTACTTAAAAATATTACGTGTACATACTTCAAAACTTTGTCTTTCATTTCGTAATTCAACTTGTAATAGATAGGACTACATGAGCTGAGTTGGAGTCAGCTAAGTGGAAGATTACAAGAGTCGCTGAAGATTGAAGAGAAGACCCAGTGTGTGAAGCCAAGTGAAGAATCAGTCAAGTGACAGAAAAGCTGTCTTAGTCAGCTAACTGACAGCTAAGTCGTTCCAAATGATTGGAATCGAATGTCAAAGAGGTTTGCAGCAAGCAAGACTTGAAGAAAGTTGATAGATATCAGTTGTCAACACAAGTCAAGGTTTTGCTGTAAATAGGCATGTGTCGGGCTGCCAGCGATAAAGTTGTTTTGCTGAAAGAGTGCAAAAAGCAAGGAACCAATAGGATGTACCTAAAAACCTGCAGAGACCAAGGGAAGGTTGTAGAGCATTAAAATTATGGTACGATCCTCATAAATGCTTCAAGGACAAGACATGCCAACAACCTACGAGTGGGATTTGAAACATATGTCTATCTCTTCAACGAACATATTTTTTAAATCTTCACTATAAAAGCCTACGGAAGCAAGTGAGAGAAGGTTACGAATTTTTAAGATAATCAACCATTCAAGCAAGCAATTCTGCAAATACTGTCAAGCTTTCCAAGATATTCCTCAAGCCTAAAATCGAAGGAACTCAATCCAAGACACTAAGTGAAGGAAAGAATACTTCATCAAGTTGAAGAGGAAACTGTTTGAAGAAAAAAAGGGGTCTACTCTCCAAGGTTGAAGGAGAAGTAGTAAGGTTCTAGTTCGAACCAGAAGCTTTGGGCTCGTTGGAAGGATGTGTGATCAATTCTAAGAGTTCGAGGGAGCTGAAGTAGCAAGACAGCCATTTTATGAAGAAGTTGAGTCCCAGGAGCAGCCAACTGTGTGATCAAGGCTGACTTGGACTGTTCACTACTTTGTAACCAAGATCTGTTACTTAGTGGATTCCTCCAAGAGTTAGAGAAGAGTGGATTAGAGGAATTATCCCATCCTTGAACCACTATAAAAATTGCTTGTCATTTTTACTTACATCACTTTAATTTCTTGCACATTATTTATATTTGTTGCTAAGTTATAATTGCTAAACTCAACAGATAATAGCCTTTGCTAAAAACAAGTGTTGAAAAAACAAGTTTAAAACATTAAGGGTGAAAAGTCTTCCGCCCAACAAAAAAACTAAATCAACTGTGAATTTAAGTGTTATCTGATCCTGTCTGAGTTATACTATCAACAGCTCAGTCGAGTCTGTTGAGTGGGTAACTTTGCTGAAGTAAGCCAACCTAGTTGTCCCTCAGGGACTTAGCTGATTTGAGTTAACTCTGAAAATTGTTTAAAAGGACTAAATTGAGAATTTGGTAAGGTTTATTCAATCTCCCCCCCTTCTAAACCTTACAACTCACCCCTTGGGACCTACAAGTGGTATCAGAGCAGTTGGTTCATTGAGCCTTAAAATCAAGTTCTATCGAACTAGATCTCGATCTTTTCAAAAGAAACAACACTTGAGTTTTTAAAGCTTTTATTTCAAAAGCAAAGTTATTATCATAGAAGTAAATCTAACTCGCATTCCCATGTTCACTGTGGAAGTGTTTGATGATTGAAAAATTCATATGCAGGCTCATCTATCAGCTTTGCACGATGAGATGTGGCTAGTGATAGAGGATGGACCACTGCAAATCCTAAAGGTCAATACTGCTGTAAGAATAGGACCTCCAACTGAAGGAGAGGATACTGCAGCAGAGCCCAAACATGCTATGGTTGAGAAGCCCCATTGTAAATGGACCAATGAAGACAGAAAAAGATACAATCTTGACAATGTTGGCAAGGACATCCTTTTCAAAACCTTGGACAATGTTATGTTCAACAAAGTCAAATCTTGCAAATCAACCAAAGAAATTTGGGAAAAACTTACTTTGATTTGTGAAGGATCTGAACAAATCAATGAAAATAAAATAACTGTTGCAGTCCAAAAATTTGAAAATTTTAAAATGATTGCAGGTGAAAGTCTGGATCAGCTGGATGCCAGATTTACAGAAATCACAAATGAGCTTTCAGCTCTGGGAAAGTGTAGAAAGGAGTACACTCAGAAGGAGATGTGCATTAAAATCCTAAGGTCCCTCCCACTGAAGTGGAAATGAAGGTCATGGCCATGAGACATTCCATGGAACTCTCCAAAATATCTAACCATGAGCTATTCTTAGACCTAAAGGCATATGAGTTTAAACTGAGAAGAAAGGAGCAAGAAGAGATAGATGCACCCAAGACAGCTGCACTGATGGCCAGTGAAGGGAAGAATGCTAAGCCAAAAGAAATAATAGATCAGGAGGAAATTGCCCTCATGGTAAAAAGGTTCAACAAGTTCTTCAATAAGAACTACAAAAGGAACAAGGGTGAATCCTCAAAAAGACATTCAGCACCCTCCAAAGCTAGGGAGGATAGGCCATCCAAGAGAGCTGAACATCAAAGAACTGAATATCAGAGAGCATATAATCAGAGGGCTGAGAGGGACACTTTGTTATTGACTGTTCTTATCCACCAGTCAACAAATATAGAATTAAAGAGGATAGAAGAGTCTTCAGAGAAAGAAGACAAGAAAAGAAGAAATCCATGTTGGCTGCTGAGACTACTGGAACATCTAAGTGCAAAGAGCCAGCAGACTCAGATAGTAGTGAAGCAGACTACTTCAGTGATACTGAGGAAGAGACTATGATCCGCCTCATGGCCAAAGAATAAGATCCAAATGATCCGGAAGATGAGGTACACTCTAACTCATCTCATTCAGATTTTAGTGACAGTGATAGTGGCACAAACACTTCATCACCCACAGATCTTTATGATTCAATTGGCAAAATGATGAAAGACTTTGAGCACATCAAAACCTCACACACACTATTAAATGACGAAAACAACTAGCTAAAATGCCAAAACTGACAGTTGACTAAAGAGATGAGTACTCTAAGTCATATATATAGCTGATGAGAATACAAAGCTGAAGGATGAAATTGCCAAGATTCAAGCAGAGTTAGCTGCTACTGAAAAGAGAGAAAAGGATCTTAAAAATGTGATTGCTTCATTTACAAAGATATCCAAATCATTGGATGAACTTATAATGACCCAAAAAGAGTTTGGAGATAAGACAGGCATAGTATTCAATTCCTTTGTGCATGCTCAAGCTCCTAGAGTGATTTTGGAAAAAGTATCCTCAAGTAATGAAGGAGTCTAAAAATCCAAAACACCATATGTTGCATTAACACCCATACAAAAACACAATCATAACCATATTGGCCTTAGATATAAGGGAAAAAGCAAGAAGCCAGTTGAGTATGCTGAAAGGACAGCTGGAATAAAATTCAGAAAAGTCCATCAGCAGACTCCAAACAGAAAATACTCTGTGAAAGCTAAACAGAGCTACCAACAACCCCAGAGATTTCAGCAAAGAAAATCATATGATGGGAATGGTAGAAACTATCCAAACCAAGCTGATTGGAATAACCAAGTGAGATACCAACCAATACCTATTGGATACAACCCAAAATGGCAAAAACCTCAACCTCAACATTGGTCATTCCCAAGGTAAAAGAGCTATCATCAGCACACATGTGCACCCAGGCACAAAGCCCACAAGCACAAAAATTCCACTATTACCCAAGAAAGCAAATGCTCAAACAAATACACAAGCATAGAGACAAAAGAGACAATTGATGATACTAAAACCCCCAAGCACTTTGCTAATGTGCACTATGATTATGGAACTGATAGATGGCAACATCTTAGAGTTAGATCATCTGGCTATAGGTTGGTTGGAACATATTGTATCACTAACACCTCAGGACCCACCAAGTATGGGTACCTAAAAAATAATTTCCTTGATTGCATGTTCAAGGAGCAGCTGAGTGCCAAGGAACCTGGTACATGGATAATAGTTGTTCCAGACATATGACAGGAAACAAATGGAATCTGTCAAAGTTCAAGGAAATCAGAGGTGCAAAAGTCATATTTGGAGCAAAATGAAGCTCCACGAGAAATCAAAGGCACAGGATCCATAAAGAAATGGATGGAAAATCACAGATGTTGCATATGTTGAAGGTCTCAACTTCAATCTGCTAAGCATCAGCCAACTCTATGACAAAAGCTACAATGTGCGATTCAACATGGGAGTTTGCCAAATCAAAGATGTTGAATCAAATGAAATTGTGCCTCAAGGAACAAGGCAAAAGAACATGTATGTAGTGGATTGGTTAACTTCTACACCAAGCACATGTCTACTAGCAAAGAGTACAACTGAATCAAGTTGGTTGTGGCACAAGAAGTTGAGTCACCTGAACTTCAAGACAATCAATAAGCTTGAAAGGAGTCATCTTGTGGAAGGATTGCCTGACTCAGTGTACAAGAAATAAAGCATTTGTGATGCATGTCAGATTGGAAATGAAATCAAATCATCCTTCAAAGACAAGCCAAGTCCTTCTTCAACAAGGATATTGCATCTATTACATATGGACTTATTTGGTCCTGTTGAACCAGCCAGCATCAATGAAAATAAATACACCTTAGTGGTGGTGGATGATTACTCAAGATATACATGGACTATTTTCATGTGTAAAAAGAAGGAAACACTGTAGAAATTGCCTCAGCTGATGAGAAGAGTTCAAAATGAGAAGAGTCAAACCATTATTAAGATAAGGTCTGACAAAGGAACTGAGTTTGTCAATGGGATTATAACTCAGTATTGTGTTGAGAATGGTATTGCTCATGAGTTATCAACTGCAAGAACTCCACAGCAGAATGGAGTAGCTGAAAGAAGAAATAGAACTCTCAAGGAAGCTACAAGGACAATGTTAGCTAAAGCTGGATTGCCTAAGAGATTTTGGACTGAAGCCATCAATACTGCTTGTTACACTCAGAATAGATGCATGATCAACAACAATTGACCAAAACTCCCTATGAAATTTAGACAGGGAGGAAGCCAAATGTTGGATACTTCAAGATCTTTGGATGTAAGTGCTTTATCCACATAAATGGCAAGGGCAAATTAAAAGCTTTTAATGCTAAAACTGATGAAGGTATCTTTTTGGGATACTCAGTTGAAAATAAAGCCTCTAGAGTGCTGAATAAAAGGACTATGGTCACATAAGAGTCTATCCATGTGGTGTTTGATGAACCTAATGTGAATGGAGAAGGCATAGATGAGATAGCTGAGAAGAAGAATCAGCCAACCATGCAGAAGAGTCCCTATGTTGATGCAGATGTAAGAGAACTCAATCCTGAAGAAGATGAGATAGCTGAATCTCAGAGACAGATGGAAGGTCTGCAGATGAATGATGATGAAGAAGTTGTTCAAGATAATTTAGTTGCGTGACGGCTGAATCCAGCAGACTTACTCCAACCAGATGTGAGATGGTTGAGAGACCATCCACCTGAGTTGATCATTGGAAATATTGGAGATAGTAAGAACCATATCCAGAGTTCAACATGAAGCCATGTTTACTTGTTTCATTTCCCAGATAGAACCCAAAGATGTATCTCAAGCATTGGATGATACTCATTGGATTCAGGCTATGCAAGAAGAGCTGAATTAGTTTGAAAGGAACAAAGTATGGGAATTAGTTCAAAGGCCTACTCACCAAAATGTTATTGGTACTAATTGGGTATTCAGAAACAAGATGAATGAGGAAGAATATGTAGTAAGAAACAAAGCAAGATTGGTAGCCAAAGGGTATTGCCAAGAGGAAGGAATAGATTTTGATGAAACCTTTGCTCATGTTGCTAGATTGGAAGCAATAAGGATGTTTCTTGCTTATGTTTCACAAAAGAAATCTTACTGTGTACCAAACAGATGTGAAGAGTGCATTTTTAAATGGACTTTTGGAAGAAGAAGTCTATGTTGAGAAACCTCCAGGTTTTGAGCAGAAAACTAATGGAGATAAAGTCTACAAGCTCGAGAAAGCAGTGTATTGAATGAAACAAGCACCAAGAGCCTGGTATGACACATTGTCACAATTTCTAATTGACAATGGATTCACCAAAGGAAAAATTGATAGAACACTCTTCAGAATTCAAGATGAGGAGAGTATATAGCTTGTTCAAATCTATGTGGATGATATCATATTTTGATCCACAAATAAAGAGTTGTGTGACAAATTTTCAAACGTCATGCAAGGGAAGTTTGAAACGAGTACGATGGGAGAGCTGACTTTCTTTCTAGGTCTTCAGGTCAGGCAAATGAAGGATGGAACCTTCATAAGTCAAACCAAATACACCAGAGATTTAATGAAGAAATTTGGTATGGAAGTAAAGTCATCTGTGAAGATCCCAATGAACACTTCAGTTAAGATGGATATGGATGCAGATGGGAAAGTTGTTGATCAAACTATATATAGAGCTCTCATTGGATCAACTCTATTTAACAACAAGTAGGCCGACATCACCTTTGTTGTAGGTGTCGGTGTCTTTAGATTTCAATCTACACCAAAAGAGAGTCACATGATCGCAACCAAGAGAATCCTAAGGTATTTGAAGGGATGCCAAGAAGTTGGCTTATGGTATCCAAAGGATGGGGATTCAAGATGGTAAGCTACTCGGACTCGACTATCCGGACGTAGATTCGACAGAAGAGTACATCGGTACTTGTAAAAAACATGGAAATAGAATGGTTTCTTGGTTCAAAGAAGAAACAAAACTCAATAGCTACATCCACACCGTGTACAGTAGAGTACATAGTCATAGCAGCTATTGTGCCCAAGTTCTATGGATGAGGCAACAACTAAGAGACTATGATATGAAGAAAAAGAAATCCCAATTATGTGTGATAACACAAGTGCTATTGGAATCACTCGAGATCCAAAGATCGCATTTAAGAACAAAACACATTGATGTCCGATATCATTTTATAAGAGATCATGTTGAGAAGAAAGACAACACCTTGGAATACATCTCAACCGAGCAAGAAGCAATGATATATTCACTAAGCCATTATGTGAATCAAGATTTGAAGATCTTAAGAATGAGCTAGGTTTGATTAAGCCGAGTTAGGAGACTAAGACTCAATCAACAAGAGTCAAAGAATAGAGAAATGAAAATTAGCAAAAATTCATTTTTTTGAGCCAAGTGAAACAAATTTAGATGGGAAAGCAATCAGATCGAGTTAGCTGATAGCTGATTGATCATTATGTGAAGAGAGAAGCAGAGTTATGTCAGTTTTGGAAGATAGCAGAGTTATTTATGAGCTGTGTGACAAAACGCAGTCGTTTTCTGCGAGCGGAAATGTTTTTGGGCATTACATCAGCGTAATTATTGTGTCAGAATAAAGCCTGCACACATTTAGCCTATAATTGGATATAAATGTTGTTGCATTTAATGCGGGAAATTTAATGCGGTTTCAAAGGTTTAATCCTGACCGTTGATTTTGATCAAACTTTTCAAATTCTAAAACTGTCCCCTCACGTCTTATATATACCAAAAGTTCAATTTTCTCTCTCCTCACAAAACACTCTTCATTCTCAAGCAAGACAAAGTTTTTCTCTGTAAAACCAGTGAAACCCTAGTTCTCAAAGCATCTATTTTACAAGCTTTTCGCCGTTTATTTTCAAGAAAATGGCTGTTATCTACGATTTTTCCAAGATGGCTGAGAAGATCCACTCTGGCTCAACAGTGGATTTTGAAGGAATGGTGAAACAAGGAGTCGACAAGGCCCTGGTTTGGAAAATTTCTACAAAATTAGAGAAATCTGGTCTCAAATGATTTCTCACCATGGAATACTCACACACGTACCTGGAAGAAGTTTCCATGTTCTACATGAACGCTGAAGTTCAAAATTGGGAGATTAGATCTTCATTCCACAGCAAGGACATCAGGATTACTGATGCGGACTTAGCTGAACACTGCTACCTATCTTCGGAAGGATTGAAGGACATTGCTAAAAAAGACGTGAACCTAGCTACGGCATGGAAGGAGATTGCCAAGCCAGAGTCTGTTGCTAAGGCTGTTTACACAGCCAAGAAGTCATTGATCAAGGACGACTATCACAAGTTGATGGACATTGTGTCCAAGTGCGTGGATATAAAATTCGGCAGCTTCAATCAGCTGTCTCGGACAAAGCTGACAGTCATGGCTGCTATTCTGGAAGAGAAAAATGTGAACTGGCTGAGTTCATCTTCAACCGAATCTGGCAAAATGCCATGAACAAGACTATAAAAGATGATGATCTATTCTTGAGCTCGCTCGGATATGGCCTAGTCATTGGCCATATGATGGAGGTGAAAGGAATTCCACTCAGGCATGGGAAGCCATTCCATGTTAACAAGAGGATGTTTAAAGCTAACCTCTTTGGAGCTCAGAGGCAAGCTCATGCTAGAAGACCTGACATCAATGAAGGTGAGTCAGCTGATCCTATCCCTGAGGACACTGCTTCAACTGCCCTAGCTCCTTCTCCGAAGTCAATTCAAAAGAAAAAGAGAGATGTTGCAGCAAAGAAAGAAAGCACCCCTACAAACTGTTTTAGAGAAAGCACACCGCCCATGTCCTGTAATCGTCACTTGCCCCAAAGAATGAGATCGAGAAGGAACCTTTTGTGCCTTCTACAGTCATGAAGAAGAAGCACACTGATGTGCCCAGAAAGGCAGTTGCGTCCAAGAAGCAGAAGGCACGCGAAAAGGCTTTTAACTTTGATGAGCCTAAAGATGTGGAGCCAGAAGTTCCTCCGTTCCAACCAAAAGAAGTAGATTGTTCTAGATATCAGAACTTGAGAATTCAGCTGAGTCGGGCACTCAACCAGCTAAGGAGACTGCTGAAACTCAGGAAGAGCAGTCTAATGAAGTCGAGGGTAGTGAAGTAATCACCTTTGAAGCAGAGGAGTTAGCGGACGTGGGTCAGCAAACTGAACAAGAGTTAGTTGTTTAGGAAACATCTGAGGAACATGGAGTACACACGGTGACGGTCCCCGAAGAGTTAGATGTTCAGTCCCCTCAAACCGATGCTAGGTACTTAAGGAGGAATATGCTCCACTTGCACCCATTCGGGAGGTGGATGACGACCTCGAAATGTTGTCTCATGCCTACCCTGATATTCAAGAACGGCTTAGGATCTGGAGGCATTGGAAGCTGAGTTATGCCAGACAACAATTCCAGAGGCCTAAGTTTGTAGAGGAAGAATAAGAGCTTCTGAGGTTCCTGGGAAATATATCGCTAGTTCTCGCTCTTAACTCTAATTTGTGCACAACCATCCTTTATGAAAAGAAGGATGATGAGAAGTTGAAAGCTACTTAGAAGGCCAAGGCAATCGAAGAAGCCTCATTCATGTGCCTTCAGAGATGCACCTGAACATGCCCTGGAATCAGCTGATAGCAGCGACAGTGATATTGAGGAGATCCACCCTACTGTTGTAGCCGAGAAAGCTAAGTTCCGGCAAGCTATACGGGAATTCAAGGAGATGCACGAGCAACACCTGAATAGGGGCCTTGGGGAATCTTCATCTATCATGATAACCCCTAGCCCTGACATAATGGAGATGGTGAAAAATATTCAAGCAACCACATCTCCTGTGCTCTCTGAGGAAGACAATTCCAGGAAGGTTGGCGATGAAGCTAAGAATAGTGATGAAGTGGGAACCTTAGCCAAGCCACTCCCTGTAGAAGGTGTTGAGACACCTGCCCCAATGGCTGAATACTAAATTGGACAAACAGTTGGGTCTCAGGTTTTGAGTAACCCCATTACTCAAAACTCAGCTGGTGCGCCAGCTGAGGGCGAAACTCAAACCACCACAGCTAGGTTGGGGGAGGTTGTGGGAGACCAACCACAAAAGGAGTTTGGAGGCGATGGTTAGAATGTAACGATTCAGCAGACTGAAATTGACGAAGCTCGGATGGTTCAGATTGTCTCAGCTAAAACTTCAACTGCCATGCAGGTCGATGACGCTGCTGATGCAGCTAAGGCAAAGGATGGAAGTGAGATTATGGGAGTTGAGACTCTTAGCCCTGAAAGTGCAATCCAAGGAGTTGAGACTCCGAAAGATGCCACTGAAAACCCTAAAGCAACTCCGTCTGCTGAAGGGATAATTACTTAAGACCCTTCTTCCGTTGAGATTGCAAAATGGAATGTACAAGGCCCATCAACGGTTGAGACTGCTGAGGGTAGTGAAGTCCTGGAGGAGGTTGAGACTTCCCTGGGTAAGAAAGTAGTTGATGATGTGCTTGCCCCTCATGAAGAGGTTGATGAGAAACAAGAGATCAGTGCCCTTCACGATTCCCAGGAGAATGTTGCTACTGAGTTCCTGGAATCTGAAAATGAAGCTGAGTCTAGCCCCATTGATAAATCAAATGAGGACAAAGTTGATGAGGGGGCACAGGCAAAACAGAGTCAAGCCAGCGATAAGGCTGCCCCAATGCAATTCACTATGGTTGATAGCCCACCTCCAATGGTGCCATCACCCTCCGTTGAATCTAATAAGTCAACCGAGGAACAAATAACTCAACAGGAAGAAACAACTGATGCTAAGGAAGCTGTTAAGATAGCTGAGGACCAGTCAGCTCAGCAGGATATCACAGCTACTCAAACTGCCAATGACGCTGAAACAGCTAAGGCACATCGAGCTGAAGCAATTTTGAAAGAACAAGGAATAACTCCATAGGTTGAGGACGTGGAGATACCTATTTTCCCTGAGGATTTAGCCGCGCAACGTGCCAGATACAATGTCCAAGTCTCTCTAGAAGAAATTGGAACTCCAGCTGAGACAACCATGCTGCTAATTGGATTTGACTTCGATGTTGTATGGCCAGAGGAACAGTCCGCAGATGCAGCCGACTTTCGTAAAGTATTCAAAGCCATCTGTGCTGAGATAGAAAATATGGAGCATGGTTTTGCAGCATTGGACCAACGGCTAGACAACCGAGATGCCACTATCACTGGAGATATCCGAGGAACAGTATTGAGAATCAGAGAATGGATTGGACAAGTAAAGGAATTAAGACGTGAGCAGGTCACCTACTTGAAATCTCTATTCGCGAAAATAGAGATCTGGAGCTCAAATAATGCCAAGTTCCAGCAACGGCAAAGGGACCACATGTTTAGGATGGATCAATCACATAAGTCTGACATGGAGTTGCTTAAGGCTCAGCACAAATCATAAATTCAGAGAATGGAGGCCAACATTGAACAGCAGATAAAGGTGCTCCAGACTTTAATGAAGTTGATGGCAGCTGAGACCATGGCCTTAAGATCATAATTTAGAATAGCATACTCGAAGACTCATGACAAGCATGACTCGAAAAATATATGATTGATCTACTCCTCAGTGGGATTTTCCCTAACTTGGCTCTGCCCCTTGGTGATGATGCCAAAAAGGGGGAAGAGGAAATGAAAGAAGGGCAGTAGAGTGGTAAGGAAGGAGTAAAAGGGGAAGCAAGCAAGGGGAAATGTAGTTCAATGAAGAAGCCTCCCTTGAAAATCATGTTTGCTAAGACCCCACAGCAGAGTGAAGTTACAGCCTCAATTCTCAGCAAACTACCGAAAGAGCTGATTGTAGAAGAAAAGTTGAATTGGCAGTGAAACAGTCAAGAAAAGCCATTGAAGCTGAGTTCGACAAGGTAGCTGAGGAGCACTCCTAGAGGATTAAAGATATTAAAGCAAGGTTCGAAGGCCCCCCAGCTGGTTTATTGAAAGATTCCCCATCTGTAAGTCCCCTCGAGAAATCACGATGCCTGATGTTCGACCACTCAACATCTAAAATAAATCTAGCAATCCTCACAAGAGAATGAGATCAATTATAGGGTAGCAAGTTGACCACAAGTCGTCTGTCAAGGAAGACTTAGCCAGCAAATAATTATTATGCAACACAATTGACAGAAAATAAAACCTAAACACTCTAACCAAATTTGTGATTTTAATAAACTAAAGGAAAACAATTAAAAAGAAAAAATTAAACTAAACACGACTAAACTTTGGGAAAAATATATGGATTGAAGTTTAGAATTTCGGATTCATCTCATCAAATTTGCAAGCAGAATATCAAATAATTGATCATGCGGTTAACAAATATAACAAACATGTAAAATAAGGCCTAGATCTGATAACTCATGTATTCATAGATTAGAGCTATCCCACCATAATTTGCTATTTTCATTAAGCCAAAGTTAGATAATACATCTTTGATTCATATCTAACCCTCTAAATAAATTTAGTCCAGGAATAATATCTTCTCTCGATCTCAATTATTTCCTCAAAACAGTCAAGAATTGGCCAAACAATTAATCAACAAGTAAAGCAATTTATTCAGGAAAGCAAATCAATTAGTCAATACTCATGCTTGTTTATTTGAATCAAATCATCCTAACCCTAGAACAAAGAAATTAGCTCATGGAGAAATTCATCAATTCAATTAAATAAGAGATACTAATCACAAACATCATCATGAAGCAATTAATATCAAAAGAAAATCAAATATATAAATAAAGATGGAGAAAAATTACACTTTTTCCAAGTTGCAAGGAGATCCCCAAAAGAAACCCTAGAACTAACGTGAAGAAGGAGAAGACGAGAAAAGAGAGCAATCCAAATTTTATATCTAGCTTGAATGTGTGAAAAATCTAAAGCCCAGACTCCCTTTATATAGCCCAAAGGCTCTAACAACTTAGAAAGAGTCCAAATCCTAAAAGAAGTCTACTAAACAATCAATGAAACCATACTTATACGTTCACTTTTTTCTGTCGCGAACGGCATGCTACTTCGCGAACGGCCAGGTCATCAAACGGCCAGAAGCTTTTTTGGGAATGGCTAGGGAACGACCATTCCTTTACTCTCTTTTTCAAAACGCGAATAGCATCAATGGTCGTTCCCTTTATTTCTTTTTTTTTCTTTTCAATACGAACGGCCGTTTGCCGTGTTTCTTCATCCTTCACTTCTCTTAGAGCACTCTTCGTTTCTTCTTCGTCCTACCTACACTTTTCCACCAAAAACAAACATAACACACACAAAAATAGACTCAACAACAAAACATGCAAACACACAAGCAAAAATACGAAATATATTATCAAAAATATAGAAATAAAATCAAAATAACGACACAAAATACTAACAAAAACACACAAAACACCTGTTGCAGTACCTGGACCCATATCACTAGAGGAATTTCAAACTGTAGAGGCTGAAGGTTACTTCAAGAACATGACTCTACCATAGGCGTGGGACTTGTATTGGGAGAGAGGACTCGATTTATGCAAATCAGCTGAGAAGCAGCAGAGTTTTAGCAGTCAGTCGACTGGAAAGACACTCATACAGTATACTCCTACAGGAGGAGCTGAGTCATACCAAGGAAGGGGAAGGTTTGGAAGTGGTGGAAGAGGCAGAGGTACTCCACCACGCCCAAACCAAAAGATGTAAAGTATGTTGATACGCAGAAAAATGGAATCAACTACTGGGTTGGGTTTGACACTCTTGCAAATATGGAAGTGGATCGTAATAATGAGGAGGCTAGAAGAAGACAAGAGGCTGAGAACGAAAAAGCTATTCAAGAATGGGAAGAAAGGCAGTGAAGGGAGGACCCTACTTCTAAAAGGAGCTTATGAAAGGAAGAAAAGGGAAAGTGCTGAAGAAGATGAAAGAAGAAGGAAGCAGACGAGGCATTGAAGATGGCTGAAAACCCTTCAAAGTATTTTACTTAACTGCAAATACAAAAGTTTTAAGTGCTCTTGTAATATCATATTGCTCTGATATCTGTTGTACTTTAGGTTTATAATAAGCTTTGATATAATTGTAATAGATTGTACAGATCTGATACAATGTATAGGGTATACTTTGTAACAGCTTTGTAAAGTGCGTTTGTAAAGTACAAGAAAGTTATGATCAATAAAATTGACATATTCTACACATACATTCTTTGTTACTGCACTGCTTATTTTGCTGTAAATATTTAAGTTTTGCCATCATCAAAAAGGGAGAAATTGTTAGGAAAATTTATGTTTAGATTTTGATGATACCATGTAAAACTTAAAATAGGAAGTTGGCACCCCATTTTCTTTGTAATTCAACTTGTAATAGATAGGACTACATGAGCTGAGTTGGAGTCAACTAAGTTGAAGATTACAAGAGTCGACTGAAGATTGAAGAGAAGACCCAGCTGGGACGTCAGATGTGTGAAGCTAAGTGAAGAATCAGTCAAGTGACAGAAAAGTTGTCTTAGTCAGCTGACTGACAACTAAGTCATTCCAAATGAATAGAATTGAAAGTCAAAGATGGTTTGCAAAGACATAGACTTAAAAAAGTGACAATTATGCCCGCAGGGAATGAAGGTTTGCATCTCTTTTATCCGGCCCATGTCCAAAGTGAGGCCTCGGTGCCTCTCCATCTTTTCAATCTCTCGCAAATATGGCTTTGAAAACTTCCGAAGAAATTGTTATGTCTCAAATTTGGTGGCCAAGGAGCGTCAAAGTCATAGTCTACTGGAACAATGGTGTGTGTGGGAATAATAGGATCGGAGTTTATGGAAGCGTTCTCGATCTCTCGATTCTTAAGGGAGGTCAGTACCTCCAGAGAGAAGGGAAATGATTCTACAAAAAGATCATCACGGGCAGCTGGAATCGCTCAATGACAACTTGTGCTCGTGAAGTCTCTCGGTGGAGTCGATCTTTGCGCTTGGGGAGCCGCGCGGTTGACTGTTTTGATGTGGTACATTGTGAAGTTGACCAGCCTTTGCCGAGCCTCATTGCCTTAACAAAGCCTTCTTCGGTCTTTTGGTTTTTCCACATGAGTTGACGGTCTCGGCCATATCGAAGTGTCATCGGACAATGATGAGATTTCCATGGGTGGCTCATCATCAAAGTTAAATGTTTGGCGAGTAGTCTTAAGGTCGACTTGCTCGTGGTTGGAAGAACATCCTTTTGTGTCTTTTGGATCGGCAATAGGGGTTGATTCAACTTCATCTTCACCTTCGATCCCGAAAGGTTACATCACCATTATCCTGGGAATGTGAAGAGCACTTATCTCCTTTTCGGATGGGTCGATGATAGCGGAGGAGGGATGTTTTGTGCTTGATTTCTTTACCCCGGAAGTCTCAACCTCCCGTTGGCCTTCATTACCTCCCGCAGTCTCAACTGCAGCCGAGGCTGGATAGTCCCTTCGACAGTGTCAATCGTCTTGGGGTCTTTTGAGGTGGCATCCACCGGAGTCTCAACTCCATGGATTGCACTTTCATTGCCCAGTGTTAACTCCCGGGCGATTCATTCATGTGCCTTCCGCATCGCCAGGCGTCATTGGCTGCAGAGCGATTGGCACTTCATTTGAGATAGTCTTAATCGCCGAGCCTCGTCGATGAGAACTTATTGTGTATTCAGTTGTTGTTACTTCTCAACTTTGCCTCCGAGATTCGTTGTGGAGTCATTTTGCAAAGATCCTCCGACCTTTGCCGGTGGAGGAGTTTCCCCTCGGTGGCTCACGGTGAGTGACTTGGAATGGGGTCACTCGTCTCCGGACTCCGGCTGTTCCTATTGAGTATTCAGCCGTTGGGGCGGTGGTAAGACACCTTCATTAGGGTTGGCTCGACGGGGTCCCCACAATCCCGTTTCATCGCCATTTCCTTAACACCTTCCTCCGAATGATTTGGAGAAGTGGTGGCAGCGACAACAAAGATGGCAATATGTCGCACCACTCCCATAGGATCAATCTCCATTTGTGATTTGGAGGACTCCTCGGTCCCTCCATCATCTTTCGCTCATGTAGGATTCTACAATTCTTGCATTGCTTGCTGCAGCTTGCAACTCTTCGTGCGGCAGCAGTAGGGTCCAGATCCTCTTCACTTTCCGATAGGACGTCAAGGTGAGTATGTGTATGATCGGTGGTGCGGTGAGAGGGCATATCTTTGGCCTTCTCACGTGCTTCTGCGTCCTCAGCTGCTCTAGCCCGTTCGTTTTCTTTCCAAATCTGCAGTATATTGATACAATTATCCTTGTCAAGGGCTTGCAAAGATCGTGTCAACCTCAAGAAACTCAAGAGTTCTTCTTCTTCAAAGAATGAACTCGGTCTTTCAAACTACACTGGATAGGCTCAGCCTTCCATTTTCTCCACTCTCGCAGACGATTTTGGATGTCCGGATACAATGGAGAGTACATGATTACATCGTCTTCATCATTCTCTTGTTGGCCCTCGTTTCCGGGGATTAAGGGTAGGTAGACTTTGTTGATCGACATCCTCGTAGTCTCTCAAAAGGAGACACAACCCTGTCAATAGGTGATTCAGTTGTCTCGGCCATTCCTTTTCCTCACTTGTTCATCTCTGATTGGGTCTTGAGTTGCTCTCTCACGATCGCCCAAAGAGACTTGGCGTTTCATCAATAACTTCCGGAGACTCTACTTCTCCAGATCTCGGGTATCTTTTCCGGTGAGTGGCGACTCTGTTGTCTTCTCAAGCTCAAGCGAGAGAGCTTGGAAATTCTTCTTCTTATTTTTATTTTCACCAGAGGACATCCGGTTCCACTTCCTCCGGTTCGTTGAAGGTAAATGCCTTCGCATTATCTTAGAGGCAATTTGCCTTCCTTGTTGTGGCGATCCTCTTCTTCTTGATCACTAGAGAAGGGATTAACGGTTCCTTCTCCATCAGCTGCGGGGGAGAGAGACACGGCGCGGGGGGCGGGTGTGACTTTGCTGCAGGGCAGTGCGATTTCTTTTTCTTTTCTTTGCAGGGGTAGCGATCTTCTTAGCAAGTGCGAGAGAGACCTTCTTCTTTGGAGGAGAGGATATAATCAGTATCTTCAGTGGTCAGTTGATTCCCCTCACTCGTGATCAGCCCTCTTAGTGTAAGCTCTCTTCTCTTGCAGGAGAGGTTTGATCGAAACATCCTCTTGTTTACATGGAACGCCTTTCCATGTCGAAGAGGGACTCCTTTTACTTCCATCATTCGGCCAATCACCAGGCCGTATCCCAGGGAACCTCCAAACGTACCATCCTCCTTGAAGGATTTATTCCCAATATTCTGGCGAGTCCGCCGTATACAAACTCATTTGAGTTCACCTTCTTTTCTTCAATGATCGCAGCCATCACGATCAACTTAGCTTTGGACAGCTGGTCAAAGCTTCCAAATTTGATGTCTATGCATTTGGCAACGATGTCCAGCAATTTGTGGTAGTCCTCTTTCAGCAGCTTCTTATTAGTTGTATAGACCACTTTTGCAAAGACAGTCGGACTTGGCAACATCCTTCCAAGCAAGCGGCCAGTCAACATCGCCTTCATAAATCTCCGGCACTCCTTCCGCGCAAGCAACAAGCGATGTTACGCGGATCCTGGCGCGTAATGGTGAACTCTTTTCCATGAACAGACGACTTGATGCCCTCATCGTGAACTTCGGCGTTCACGTAGAATCGCATGCGACCTCTTCCACGTAGGTCATTGGAAGCTCCATCGTCAAAAATGGTTTTAATCCGCATTATTCGGCTTCTTGTGCTATCTTCTTCACAAGGGTGTCGTCGGACCCCTGTTTAAGCATGCCGTCGAAATCCACAGTAGACCCAGTGTGGATTTGCTTTCCCAACTTGATGAAATCATGAGTAGATGCCATTTCTAGATGTTTTACCGAACGAAACTTAGAAAATGAACTTGAGGATTTGTAGGGTTTTGAGAGAAAATTTCTTTCTTTTGCCTTTGAGAGAGATGAACAGTTTTGATAAAGTGAGAGAGAATCGGACGAAATGGTTTAAGTATGGGTCATGAAAGGACGTGCGGGTGGTTTTTGAAATTTTGATCAAAATCAACGGCTTAGATTTTGCACGCCGATTAACCTTTAATCTCTCGTATTTAATGCGGCAAAGATTTATATCCAATCATAAGCTTTGTGTGCAGCTTTTGACTATACATGTCATAATTATGCTGACGTCATTCTTAAAAACATTCCCGCTTCGTAAAAATGACTGCGTTTTTGTCACTTTGCTCATAAATGACTCAGCTTATTCCTTAGCTGATTTAACTCTTCTCTCTTTGCACATAAATACTCATTTGTCGCCTAACTCGATGCGGTGATTCTTCGATCTGGCTGATTCACTTACCGATTTAAGAGTTCAGCTCTTTTTCAGCTTTTCGTGTTTCATCTCTTTTCTTTGAGTCTTCTGAGTGTCAACTCAGCTCAATTAACCCCAATTCATGTTTGAGTTCTTCAAATCTTGATTCACATAATGGTTTTGTGAATATGTCAGCTAATTGCTTATCAGTTGAGATATATTCCAAGGTGATGTCCTTCTTTTCAACATGATCTCTTATGAAGTGATATCTGACATCAATGTGCTTTGTTCTTGAATGCAACACAGGATTTTGAGTGATTGCAATTGCACTTGTGTTATCACACATAATTGGAATTTCCTTTTCCTCAACCTCATAGTCTCTCATTTCTTTGTCTCATCCATAAGACTTGGGCACAATTTGCCCGCAGCTATGTATTCTGCTTCAGCTGTGGAGGTAGCTATTGAATTTTGCTTCTTGCTAAACCAGGAAATTAGCCTATTTCCAAGCATTTGACATGTGCCTGAGGTACTCTTCCTGTCAACTCTACAACCAGCATAGTCAGAGTCTGAATAGCCAATTAGCTTGAATCCACCTTCCTTTGGATACCATAAGCCAACTTCTTGGCTTCCTTTCAAATATCTCAAGATTCGCTTGGCTGCAGTCATGTGGCTTTCTTTTGGGGCGATTGAAATCTTGCACATACACCTACAAACAAAGGTGATGTCCGGCCCTTCTTTGTGAGATAGAGCAATGATCCAATAAGTGCTCAGATCTTGTTTGATCTACTGTGCTTGCTATCCGCATCCATATCCATTTTGGTCGATGTATTCATTGGTATTTTCACAGAAGACTTCTCTTCCATACCAAATTTCTTCATTAAATCTCTCCGGTATATTTTTGTCCGACTTATGAAGGTTCCATCCTTGTGTTTTTACTTGGAGTCCAAGGAAGAATGTCGACTCTCCCATCATGCTCATTTCGAATTTGCTTTGCATGAGATTTGAGAATTTATCACACAACTCTTTGTTTGTGGATCCAAAGATGATGTCATCCACATATATTTGAACAAGCAAAGATATTCTTCCCATCTTGAATTCTCAAGAGTGTTCTATCCACTTTGCCTTTTGTGAATCCGTTCTTAGTCAGAATTGTGATAATGTATCATACCATGCTGGGGTGCCTGTTTCAATCCATATAAAGCCTTTTTGAGTTTGTATACCTTATCTCCAAGAGTCTTCTGCTCAAATCCTGGAGGTTTTTCAACATATACTTCTTCTTCTAATAACCCATTAAGGAATGCACTCTTTACATCCATTTGATATACAATAAAGTTCTTGTGAGCTGCATAGGCAATAAACATTCTTATTGTTTCCAATCTTGCCACATGAGCAAAAGTTTCATCAAAATCTATTCCTTCTTCTTGGCAATACCCTTTGTCTACCAATCTTGCTTTGTTCCTCACCACAGAACCTTCCTCATTCATCTTGTTTCGAACACCCATTTAGTGCCAATAACATTTTGATGGGTAGGTCTTTGAACCAATTCCCACACTTTATTCCTCTCAAACTGATTTAGCTCTTCTTGCATGGCTAGAATCCAATGTGTGTCATCCAATGCTTGTGACACATCTTTTGGCTCTATTTGTGAGATGAAGCAAGTAAACATTGCTTCTTGTTGAGTTCGGATCTAGTTTTCACACCTTCTCTTACATCTCCAATGATTAGTTCTTGTGGATGGTCTCTCACCATCTTACATCAGGTTGGAGTAAGTTAGTCGGATTGATCGTCTTGCGGTGTGTCATTTTGATCAGCTCTCTCATCATCATTTATTGCAGATTTTCCATTGTCTTTGAGACTCAGCCTATCTCATCTTCATCCGGATTTATAATTCCGGCTTGAACTTCAACATAGGGACTCTTCGCATGGTTGGTTGATTGACTTATCGGTGACTCTTGTTGAGCACTCTGTAGGCTTTGCTTTCAATTTGAGTATCCTAAGAAGATACCTTCATCGCCTTTAGCATCAAAAGCCTTTAAATTATCTTTGCCATTGTTATGGATGAAGCATTTGCATCCAAATATTCTCAAATATGCAACATTTGGCTTTCTCCTTGTCCAAATCTCATAGGGAGTCTTTGTCAGCTGTCTATTTATCATGCATCTATTTTGAGTATAGCATGTTGTGTTTATTACTTCAGCCCAAAATCTTTTAGCGACCCTTTCAACTAACATGGTCCTTGTTGCTTCTTTGAGAGTTCTATTCATTCTTTCGCAACTCCATTCTGTTTGTGGAGTCTTTCTTTTGCAGATAATTCATGACTAATACCATTTTCAATACAAGATCGAGTTATTATACCCTATTGACAAACTCAGTTCCTCTATCGATCTTATTTTGATAATGGTTTGACTCTTCTCATTTTGTATTCTCTTCATCAGCTGTGGTAGTTTCTGCAGAGTTTCTTTCTTCTTATACATGAATATTGTCCATGTATATCTTGAGTAGTCATCTACTACCACCAAGGTGTATTTCTTCCCACTTATCTTTTGGTGGTTCAACTGGACCAAATAGATCCATATGTAGCGGTGCAATATTCTTGTTGAAGATGGACATGTCTTTTCTTTGAATGATGATTTGATCTTTTTTCCCTTATGACATGCATCACATATATTTTCCTTCTTGTATACTGAGTCTAGAAGTCCTTCCACAAGATTACCTCTTGCAAGTTTGTTAATAGTTTTAAAATTCAGGTGACTCAGCTTCTTGTGCCATAGCCAACTTGATTCAGCTATGCTCTTTGCTAGCAAACAAGTGTTTGGTGTTGCAGTTGACCAATCTACCACATACATGTTCTTTTGTCTGCATCCTTGTAACACTATTTCATTAGTTTCAGCATCCTTGATTTGGCATTCACCCATATTGAATCCAACATTGTAGCCTTTGTCACAGAGTTGACTTATGCTTAGCAAGTTGAAGTTGAGGCCTTCAACATATGCAACAACTGTAATTTCTAATCCATTTTTCTTGATGGATCCAATGCCTCTTATTTCTCCTGAGCTTCATTTCCTCCAAATATGACTTTAACATCTAACATCCTGGAATTTTGATAAATGTTTCTTGTTTCCTGTCATGTGTCTAGAACAGCCACTGTCCATGTACCAGGTTCCTTGGCACTCAGCTGCTCCTTGAACCTGCAATCAAGGAAATTAGGTTTTAGGTACCCATACTTGCCTGGGTCCCGAGGGGTTAGTATTGTAAGATGATCCAACCAACCTATAGCCAAATGATTTGACTAAGGGGTTGCCATCTATCGATATCATAATCATAATTAATTTTGGCAAATTGCTTGGGGTTCTAGGTTCATACAAATTGTCTCTTTTGTCTCTATGATTTGTGTATGTGTTTTAGCAATTACCTTCTTTGGGTAGTTGTGATATCTCCGAGTGTAGTGCCTAGGTGCATATGTGTCTTTGATGAAAGCTCTTATGCCTTTGGAATGGCCTTTCTTGAGTTCTGGCCTTTGCCACTTAAAGCTTATATTCCATAGGTCTTTGTTGATAGTTCACATTATTCCAATCGGCTTGGCTTGGGTATTTTCTATCATTCCCATCATATATGTTTCTTTTATAGAATTTATGGGACTTTTGGTAGCTCTGTTTCTTCTTTACTGAGTATCTCCCGTTTGGAGTTTCTTTGAGGAACTGGTGGATTTCTTTCTTCTTGTCCTCGGTATACTCAATTGGTTGTTTTCCTTTTCCTTTATAACCAAGGCCAATTTGCTTGTGATTGTGCTTTGGAATAAATGTGTGTGCATCATTTGGAGTTTTGGATATTAGAGATACTTCATTGCTTGAAGATCCCTTTTCCAAAATCACTTTTGGAACTTGACATAGCATAGAGGAATTAAATCCTAAGCCCTGTCTTGTCTCCACATTCTCTTTGACTCATAATAAGATCATCCAATGATTTGGATGCCTTAGTGAATGAGGCTATCACATTTTGAGGTCATTCTCCTCTTTTCTATAGCGATTATCTCTGCTATTAACTTAGCATTTTCGGCCTTTAGACTTTTATTCTCATCGCCTATTTGACTTAGAGTACTCGGCTCCTTAGTCATTTGTGAGTTTTCGCTCTTAAGTAGGATGTTTTCCTCATTTAGTAGTGTGTGTGAGGATTTAATGTGTTCAAAATCTTTCATCATTTTGCCTAATGAATCATAAAGATCGGTGGGTGATGAAGTGTGTGTGTCACAATCATTATCACTAGTAGATCCGAGTGTGATGAGTTAGAGTGTACCTCATCTTCTTGGTCGGAGTTGGTTTTGTTCTTTAGCCATTAGACAAATCAATGCTTCTTCTTCGAGTCACTTGAGTAGTCACTTCACTATTCTCCGAGTCTGTTTGTGTCTTTTGACTTGGCTGTGTCGATGATCTCTGCAGCCAACATTGCCTTTCTCTTTTCTGTCTTCTTTCCCGAAGACTTTTCTTTCCTCTTCATTCCTATATTTGTTGACTACAAGATATGGGCATTCAATGGCATAGTGACCGGGTTACTCCGGTTCAAAGATAGATTTTCAACCTTTTGATCGATTCTTTCCATCCTTGGATTATCCGCTCTTTGATATTCAATTTTTGATGCTCTGCTCTCTTAGGTGTTCTTTCTTCCCTTGACTTGGAGGGAGGAGTGTGTTCGGAGGATTCACATTTGCTTCTTTTGTAATTCTTATTGAAGAACTTGTTAAACCTTTTAGCCATCGGCAATTTCCTCTTGGTCAATGACTTTTGACCTCGGCTCTCTTGCCATCCTTAACAATTAGAGCAATTTGTTTGTTAGATAAATGTTTTTATCATGATTTTGATGATTATGTTCGATTTTGTTCAAATGGGTTTTTAAACCAAAACTATGTCCTTAAATGTTGTCTAAATACTTCCGATCAACTTAAAATGTTTTTACTAATTTTTGAAGTATTTCTTGAACTTTATTTTCAAAAAATTGGACCACACATTTGTTTCAGCTCGGCTCGACCTTGGCCGCCCCTATAGGGCAACCCGTACTGAGTTGAGCCGAGAAACAGAAAATGGGGCGTAAGAAAAAAATAGGGCGATGCGGCCGACTGTCGACCGAGGTGGGCGGCTCGATGCGGTCGACCGGTCGGCCGGGCGACATGCACAGGAGTTGGATTTTCGTTCAGGAGACTTCTCTGCTTTTCGTAAAATCTTCAAGGGCAACCGGCCACAGCTAAGACTAAGGCGACGGTCGCACCCCCTTCGACCGGTCCTCCTGTGTAAAAATTCGTAGAATTCAATTTCAATCTTATCTCTGCGACGGTCGAACCCTTGTTTATCAACAAACTATCCGTTGCGTTTTCAGAATGACTTTTCCTATTTTGTGGGATTGATTTCTAACAGCTATATTGATCATTTTAAATGGTTTCTTTTGCAGCAAATCACTCCCCAAGGAGGAGCCAATGTCGGAAATGAAAGCCAAGTCCTCTCCTATAAATAGAGGCTTCATTCAAGCAACAAGATACAACACTCTATACAAGCAAAGAGCAATTGAGCAAACACTTTCATATTTCTTGTTGTATTAGCCTAAGCACTTTCACTTGCACAAATTTGAGGTCTAGGCTTTCAATTCTTGATTACACTTGTACTCATATTGTATCAATCACTATTGAGTTGTAATCTTGATTTTGGTCATCATTCAACACAAGACATCCTTGTGAGTATTCTTGTGGTAAGAATACACTTGGGTGATCTAGGTGATAGGCTTTGAAGGTTGTGGTAATCTTCAAAGGTGTTGTAAGAGGGTTGTGGTAATCCTCAAGGTGGTGAAAGAGGGTTGTGGTAATCCTCAAGGTGTTGTATTAATTTTTGGTAAATTAATAAAACCTTTTTTTTTTTTTGAAATCCATCCCAGGAGATCTTGGGGTGGTAGAGGATTAGGCCCTAGGTGGGTTGAACCTCTTTAAATCAACGAGTGTTGTTTAAATTGTGCATTTACATTCTAGTCATTTACTTGTTGTTTTGAAAAAGAGGGTGATTTGCGAAAAATCGGCATAATCTATTCACCCCCTCTAGATTATTGTAGCCACTTGACTAACAAGTGGTATCAAAGCCAAACTCTTTGGCTAGCTCGTTCCGAGTAAAGAGGAAAGATCCATGGCTACAAATGATGCTCATCTCACCACCGGCGCCTCCACCAATAAGCCACCACTATTCGACGCCAACAACTACGCATTTTGGAAAGACCATATGGAGTGCTTCCTACAAGGGTGCGGGTTCGACATTTGAAATGTGGTCATCGAAGGAGTTGATCAACCAACAAAGAAATTGGAGGATGGCACTTGGCTCCTAAACCTTTCAAGGAGTTTGATGAAAACGACAAAAAGGCTTTCTCTCTAAATGGTAAGGCCTTAAATATTTTGCATTGTTCTCTTACGACCACCGAGTACAATCGCATAAGAGACATAAGGTCGGCACATGAGGTTTGGGAAAAATTGGAGACAATCTATGAAGGAACTAAGAAAGTCAAGCAAGCAAGAAAGACCATGCTTGTTAAAGACTTCGAAAACTTTAACATGTATGATGGCGAAAGCATCTCCAAGATGGTGGAAAGGCTTGACAATATTGTCAATCCTCTTGTGGCCCTCGGCAAAGTCATCTCCGAAGAAGACAAGGTGACCAAGGTATTGAATGCACTTCCCGGCTCATGGTCCGAAAAAGTAATCGCAATCACGGAGGCACAAAATCTTGAGACACTCAAGTTTGATGAGCTTATTGGAAATCTACTCATCTATGAAGTCTATCTCAAGGAGAGGAAAAATTCCAAACCATCCACAAATCAATCGGGTATGCAAATTATTCCTAAAGGTCTTGCTTCTTCTTCTAATAATGCATACTATGATAATGATGATGATGATGAGGAAACGGTTGCACTTGTTTGAAAATTTGCAAAATTTGTAAATAAAAATAAAGCAAGAAAACAAAGAGATAATGCTTGCTTTAAATGCGGAAAACCCGGGCACTTCATTGCCGATTGCAAGCTCGATGAAGAGGAGCAAAAGAAAAAGAAGCCTTTCACAAAAAGAAGGCTCTAAATGCGGAAGTCAAAACATGGGATGAACTACTCGAAACAACCGATGAGGAAGGAGAAACCGAACACGGTCTCATGGCTATAGACAATGAAAACAATGAGGTACACTCAAATTCTTCTACTTCCTCCATAGTTGATGACTTGCAATGTGATTTTGATGAATTGCAATTTGAGTTTCAAAATTTAATCGTTAAATACAAAAATTTGAAAAATGAGCATAAGGAGATTAAGGTTGAAAAAGAAAAATTATTTACCTCTTATGAATATCTAGACAAAGCTCATGCTCTTACTCTTACTAGAATTCATTCTCTTGAAACCGAAAAGGAATTGCTCACAAAAGATATTGAATGTTTGAAAAATGATGTGCATCGTTTCAACATAAGTACGGATAAAGTCACAAAAATTTTAGATGCACAAAGAGGTGAGCATTCCAAATCGGGACTTGGTTATAAGCCATTTCAAAGTGTTTTTAAGAAAAATAACCAAGGTCCGACTTTTGTACGTGCTAATAATTATAATACTCCTACTTGTTTTTATTGTGGCAAAGTTGGACATTATGCTAATAATTGCAAATTGATAAATAGCTCAAGACATGTTTGGAGACCCAAAGGTCTCAAGACTAACCCCATGGACCCCAAAATTATATAGGGTACCTAAAAGAAATTCTTTTGTAGGTAATAGGGGCTATAACCACAATGGAAGATTCAAAATGGCTTGTGGACAGCGGATGTTCACGCCATATGACCGGAAGAGAGAACTTTTTACCAACATCAAGCTCCAAGAAGAGGGTATGGTCATGTTCGGCAATGGCAAAGGAAAAATTCTTGGAAATGGAGAAATTGGTAACTCTTCTTTCTCTCTTAGTAATGTTCTATTAGTTGAAGGGCTTAAGTTTAATTTGATAAGTGTTAGCCAACTTTGTGATTCAAAATATGATGTTTCCTTTAATAAAGAAAAATGCCTTATACTTAAAAATGGTGAAATTATTTGTGAAGCAAATAGAAAAGGCAATCTTTACAAAATTTGTACAAGTGATTTGGTTAGTCAAAATGTTTCTTGTTTAGTCGCCAATAATGATTTAACTAGTTTATGGCATAGGCGACTTGGACATGTTGGATACAAAAATTTGAAAAATATTTACAAAAACCAACATGTGAAAGGACTACCCAAATTGAATTTTGAAAATCTTGGCTTATGTGACACTTGTCAAAATAACAAATTAGTTAAGAGTAGTTTTAAGCCCAAAAATGAAATTTCCACAACCAAACCCCTACAAATGCTTCACCTTGATTTGTATGCGGGGATATTGGTGCTTGCTAGTCTAAGTGGAAAACATTACACTTTTGTTATCGTCGATGATTTTTCTAGATATACTTGGGCTCTTTTTCTTACCAATAAAAGCGATGCCGTTAATGAGTTTGTTAAGTTGTGTAGACTTATTGAGAATGAAAAGGAAGACACTATCAAGTCTATTCAAGCGATCGAGGTGGAGAATTTGACGGTGAATTTAGAGTATTTTGTGAAACCAAAGGATATGCTCATAATTTCTCGGCTCCAAGGACACCTCAACAAAATGGAGTAGCCGAACGAAAAAATCGGACACTACAAGAAATGAGTCGGTCCATTCTCAATGAATTTTCACTTCCAAAATATTTTTGGGCGAAGCCGTAAGTACCGCTTGCTATGTCATTAATCGAGTTTATATTCGTCCTAAAATGAATAAAACTCCATATGAGCTTTGGAAAGGTAGAACTCCAAATATTAGTTATTTCAAGATATTTGGTTGTAAATGCTTTATTTTGAATACCAAGGATCAATTGGACAAACTTGATCCTAAGGTCGATGAAGGAATATTTATGGGATATTCAACAAAAAGCAAAGCATATCGAGTTTACAATAAGACTAGTGGAGTTGTTGAAGAATCCATCCATGTTAAATTCAATGAAGCTTGGGAGTTGAAAGAATTCCTAATGATGAAAGTGATGAAGAGGATATGATTGAAATTGATGATCAACCATCTACATCAAATGATCAACCGTCCACTTCAAAAGGTCCTCAAGAAGATAGAGGTGATATCTCGGATCTTCCGTTGCATTGAAATTTAAGGAGATCACCCAAAAGATCTTATTATTGGTGATCCCCTTGACAAAGTGATGACTCGGAGAAAATTTGCCGAGAAAGCTCTTATTTCTCAAAAAGAGCCTAAAAATGCTAAAGAGGCTATTGAGGATGAGGATTGGTTCCTAGAGATGCAAGAGGAGTTGAATCGATTTGAAAGAAATGATGTATGGGAATTGGTACCTTGTCCTCCTTCTCAAACCATTATTGGTACAAAATGGGTATTAGGAACAAACTTGATGATCAAGGCAATATTGTTCGAAATAAGGCAAGGTTAGTAGCTAAAGGGTATTGTCAAGAAGAAGGTATTGACTATGATGAAACTTTTGCACCCGTAACACGTTTAGAAGCTATTCGTATTTTACTTGCCTATTCTTGTTTTAAAAATTTCAAACTTTACCAAATGGATGTTAAATCCGCATTCTTAAATGGTATTATTCAAGAAGAAGTCTATGTAAAACAACCTCGGGGTTTGAAAATATTTCTAGGCCTAATGATGTTTATAAACTTAAAAGGCTTTGTATGGTTTAAAACAAGCACCCCGTGCATGGTATGATAGACTTAGTTCTTTTCTTTTACAAAATGGTTTTATAAGAGGTAAAGTTGATACAACTCTATTTGGTTTTGAAAAAGGGCAAGATTGTTTACTTGTGCAAATTTATGTTGATGATATCATTTTTGGTGCTACTAATGATTCTTTGTGCAAGAAATTTTCTAAGTTAATGCAAGGAGAATTCGAGATGAGTATGATGGGGGAGCTTAACTTTTCTTGACTTCAAATTAAGCAATGTCAAGAAGGTATTTATATTTCGCAATCAAAGTATACAAAAGAACTTTTGAAAAAGTTCGCATTGAAGAAGAAAGAACCGTCTCTACTCCTATGGCAACAAATGTCAAAATTGACAAAGATGAGAAAGGCAAGTCCGTGGATGAATCAAAGTATCGAGGTATGATTGGTAGTTTACTTTATTTAACCGCTAGTAGACCGGACATTCTTCATGCCGTATGCCTATGTGCTCATTTTCAAAGCAATCCTAAAGAATCTCACATGAGTGCCGTTAAAAGGATTTTTCGATATTTGAAAGGCACCATTCAATATGGTTTATTTTATCCAAAGAATGAAAATTTTTGTCTTAAAGGTTATATTGATTCGGATTATGCGGAAATATTGATGATCGGAAAAGTATTTCCGGATCATGTCAATTTTTAGGCGATTGCCTAGTATCTTGGTTTTCAAAGAAGCAAAATTGTGTTTTTCTTTCAACGGCCGAAGCCGAATATATTTCCGCCGCATTTTGTTGTACTCAACTTCTTTGGATGAAACAAACCTTAGCGGATTACAAATGCTCTTTTGAAAATGTACCTATCTTTTTTGATAATATATCCGCTATAAATATTGCTCAAAACCCGGTTCATCATAACCGTACTAAACATATTGAGATTCGACATCATTTTCTAAGGGATTGTGTTTCAAAACGTAAAATTGAGATATCTTTTGTACCATCTCAAGATCAATTAGCGGACATTTTTACAAAACCGCTATCTTCCGAGACTTTTTCATCAATATGAGCTCGGTTAGGCATAATGTATATTGAATGAAGGTTACGTTTGCATTTTACACGTTTTTTTAAAACTTAGGCGAAAAATCGGATTTTTGGTTGAAAATTCGGATTTTGGAAAAACCGATGCATGTGGGTTTGAAGGGTTGAGGGCAACGGTCGCCCTCAACGCCCCTCAACGCCGACCGGTCGTCGCCTAAGCTATATTTGGCTTTTAAACGTTCTGTCTTCGCATTCACTAGTTTAACTTATTTTGGCCATTTTTTGTTCCCTTTGCCATATTTTCACATATTTCATTCAAAAATGGTTTTCATGCTTCTTTTTCACAACATGGACGTTATATAGCATGACCATCTTCATCATTGCTCATCTTTTCCAAATGGTAAGAATTTCTCTTCTTTTGCTCAATTGGGTTGAACCTGAGTTAATGACCTTATAGTATATTTCTTGATAATTTTTGCATATGATTTTGATGAGCTTATCTAGTATGCTGAATTGTATATTGATTAAGGTGAATTGGTGATAAAATTTTTGGCTTGAAACATTTACAAGGGTTATATTCAACCTCTTTTATTTTTACGCACACAAGGTGTTCGATGAAATGTCGCAATGAAAATTTCAACTTATACATGATTCTCTTTGCTTTCAAAAGTCTTCCATACTTATTGAGATCATGATTTGGTAAACGAAACAAGCGTATGAACTCTTCATATTACATTTCTCCCATTTTCCTTGGAATGTTACGCTTTAATTGCTCAACGGTCTCTAAACCGTCCCTTTGGCGCACTTTGATATTATTGTATGGTGTTTTCACCATTCTAACATTCTTTTTGATGATTCCAAAGGGGAGAAACAGGATATTGGCTCGTTAGCTCAAGAAAAGCTAATAAAAGCCTGCAATAAGTATTGTGGACTCGAATACCTAGTCCATGGCTTGAATTTTGGACTCGAATGAAATTGTTTATAAGTATTGTGACAGGGGAGCTTAGCTCATGATGCATCCTATATAAGCTTGTTATAGCTTGTGTTTCTTACTTATAATAATCGTTTGTTGAAATGCTCATAAATAGGGGGAGCTTTGTATGAAATACTTCTAAACGGATAGTTTACTTATAAAACCGGAATATTTTATTTGGTTTTCAAATCGCCCTCAAGAAAATTGTTTTGGTTTGTAATCATCAAAAGGGGGAGTTTGTTAGATAAATGTTTTTATCATGATTTTGATGATTATGTTCGATTTTGTTCAAATGGGTTTTTAAACCAAAACTATGTCCCTAAATGTTGTCTAAATACTTCCGATCAACTTAAAATGTTTTTACTAATTTTTGAAGTATTTCTTGAAGTTTATTTTCAATAAAAAATTGACAACACATTTGTTTCGTGCTCGACCTGGCCGCCTATAGGTAACCCGCACGAGCCGAGTTGAGTGAGAAACAGAAAATGGGGCGTAAGAAAAATAGGTAGAAGAGCGACGTCGGCCGACAGGTGGGCGACGGTGCGGTCGACCGTGGCGCATTGCACTGGGAGTTGGATTTTCGCCTGACTTCTCTGCTTCGTAGAAAATCTTCAAGGGCAACCGGTCACACTAAGGGGCGACCGGTCACACCCTTCGAAATAGGCCCCCTGTGTAAAAATTCGCAGAATTCAATTTCAATCTTATCTCGCGCGATCGGTCGAACCCTTGTTTATCAAAGAAACTATCTCATTTGCGTTTTGCAGCTTTTTCCCTATTTTGTGGGATTGATTTCTAACAGCTATATTGATCATTTTAAATGGTTTCTTTTGCAGCAAATCACTCCCCAAGGAGGAGCCAATGTCCTGGAAATGAAAGCCAAGTCCTCTCCTATAAATAGAGGCTTCATTCAAGCAACAAGATACAACACTCTATACAAGCAAAGAGCAATTGAGCAAACACTTTCATATTTCTTGTTGTATTAGCCTAAGCACTTTCACTTGCACAAATTTGAGGTCTAGGCTTTCAATTCTTGATTACACTTGTACTCATATTGTATCAATCACTATTGAGTTGTAATCTTGATTTTGGTCATCATTCAACACAAGACATCCTTGTGAGTATTCTTGTGGTAAGAATACACTGGGTGATCTAGGTGATAGGTGTTTGAAGGTTGTGGTAATCTTCAAAGGTGTTGTAAGAGGGTGGTGGTAATCCTCAAGGTGGTGAAAGAGGGTTGTGGTAATCCTCAAGGTGTTGTATTAATTTTTGCAAATTAATAAAACCTTTTTTTTGAAATCCATCCTGAGATCTTTGGGGTGGTAGAGGATTAGGCCCAAAGGTGGGTTGAACCTCTTTAAATCAACGAGTGTTGTTTAAATTCGCATTTACATTCTAGTCATTTACTTGTTGTTTCAAAAAGAGGGTGATTTGCGAAAAATCGGCATAATCTATTCACCCCCTCTAGATTATTGTAGCCACTGACTAACACTGCTTTGGGCACAATTGCTTTCTCTTGGTCTTTTCTTCTCGGCTCAAATTCGTAGGCTTTGAGATCTGAGAATAGCTCATGGTTGGATGTCTTCGATAGGTCCATGGAATGTCTCATGGCCATGACTTTCATATCCCACTCAGTTGGGAGACTTCTTAGAATCTTCATACACATTTCCTTTTGTGTATATTCCTTTCCAAGTGCATAGTTCATTGGTAATTTCGCGGAACCGAGCATCCACTGATCCAAGGTTTCTCCCGCAAGCATCTTAAAGTTTTCAAATTTTTGTACAACAACAGATAGTTTATTTTCTTTGATTTGCTCTGAGCCTTCGCAAATCAAGGTTAGCTTGTCCCAGATTTCTTTTGCCGTTTTGCATGATTTGACTTTGTTGAACATGGCTTTGTCCAAAGTTTTGTAAAGAATGTCCTTGGCCACATTGTCCAAGTTATATCTTTTCCTGTCATCATTTGTCCATTCAGCTCTTGGTTTTTCAACCATCGGTTGTCTGGGAGCAAAGATCCTCTTCTCTTTCGGCTTGCAGCAAGCTCTTCTTCTTGTATTGTGTTCACTTTAAGATTTGGAGTGGCCCATCTTCTATCACTATCCACATCTCATCGTGTAATGTTGATAGATGAGCCTGCATACGAATTTTCCAATCATCAAATTCTTCAATTGTGAACATAGGGATGCGTGTCAAATTTGCTTCCATGATAATAACTTTGCTGAATAAAAAAGTTTTGAAAGATTAAGTACTAAAACAAGCTTTGGAAAATTTGGAGATCTAGTTCAGTAACCAGTGCGGAAGGCTCAATGAACCAACCGCTCTGATACCACTTGTAGGTCCCAAGGGGTGTGAGTGTAAGGTTTAGAAGAGGGGGGTTGAATAAACCTTACCAACTTTTCGATTTAGTCCGTTTTAAAAAGTTCAGAGTTAATACTTCACAGCTGAGTCCTTGATGGACAACTAAGTTAGTTAATCAGCAGAGTTAGTCACTCACCGCACTGACGAGCCGTTGATAGAATAACTCAGCCTATTTTGACAAAAGACTTAACTTGACTCGTGATATGTTTTCAGCGGAAGACTTAACACCCTTGAATTTGGTTAAGTTTGTTTTAATATATGGTTTTAGCACTTGGTTGATTATCAATTGATAGCAAATTTATCGCCAGATATAAAAGTAATATGCGTAAATTAAAGTGCCGGAATGTAAATGGCACAATAAGTTTTTATAGAGGTTCAAGATGGGGTAATTCTTCTACTCCTCTCTTCTCCAACTCCCGGAGGAATCCACTAAGTATTGATCAATATACAGAGTGGTTAAATACCCGATACAAGTCTTGATCACACTTACTTGATCCTTTGGGACTCACCGAGATTCCTTGGTCACAGTGGCTTCTCGCACGACTCGCTTCTTCACAGTATGTACTGCCTTGCTACTACAGCCCACTTGCTCAAGCTTCTTGGATTTGATCACGAAGCCCTCCAAAACTTGAGACTCGGTTTGCCTTGAACCTTCCTACAATCCTCCGTGGAATGTAGACCCCTTGATTCTTCAAATGTTTCCTCTTCAACCGATAGAAGTTGTCTTTCCTTCACGGTGAGTGTTGGATTGATTTTCTTCGTAATGAGATTGAATGTGAATGACTTGAGAATATTTTTGGTTGATTCGAATATTAGCTTGAATGTTTGTGGTTCGTAACCTTCTCTCGCAGTGATTCCTCAGCTTTTATAGTGATCTTTCAAAAATTTGCCCGTTGAAGAGATAGGCTTATTTTTAAAAGACACTTGTGGTCGTTGGCTTGTCTTCTCCTTCAATTGCCACTCGTATGAATGATTCTTCAGCCTTTTCGTAGTTCGACAGTGCAAAAATAAAAGTGCTTCCCATTGGTTTATTCCTTTTGCACGCTTCGGGATCGAGCACTTCAAGAAAGGCAAAGATGGAGGTATTACTTGTTTAAGTAATTCTCTTGACTTCGACGGCAAACGGATCTCTTTCGCTTATCTCGACTTGATCTGGATAGCTTAACTTTCCTAGTTGACTTCGAGTCGCCTTCCAATCATTGGATGACTCTTCCGTCATTTCAACTTGAGACTTGGTGGTTCTTGAGTTGACTTGACCGATACTTCACTCAGCTTGTATCTCGCTTGCACCTCGCCGAGTTCTGTCTTCTCTTCCTGCCACACTCACCGCTTTGCAGCAGAGTCTTCCTTCTAGTCTCTGGTTGTCTTCTTGCATGTTCAGGCATAGCCGACTTGACTCAGCCGACTCACCCTATCTATTACAATGCAATTTACAAATGTAAAAATGGGGTGCCAACTTTCTATTCTAAGTTTTACATTGCATTCATCAAAATCTAAAAATTAATTTCCCAACAAAGGGTATAAGACTTCAGTTTGTAAAAAACCAAGTAAGCTAAATTTTTAAAGAGCTCACTTCATTCAAAAGTTACTCTATCAATCGTCAGTCGAGTCTGCTGAGTGGCTAACTCTCCGTTGAGGTTGAACGTAGTTGTCTTAAAGCACTAGCCGATACTTATGTAAAAACTCTGATTTAAATATCAAAATCAAAAAATTGGTTAAGTCTATTCCCCCTCCCCCCTCTTCTAGACTTAACACTTACACCCCTTGGGACTACAAGGCAACAAACTACCGAAAAAATTAATCTCTCCAAACACAAATATGTTATAGAGTGAGACTGTCGAGTAACTTACCGCCCATTGAAAGAGGAAATTAAAAATGCCTGGATCCAAACCTGGCCCGAAATACATGAAAACATCGGAGAGGAAAAAAATCGCATAAAGATGAACAAATGAGAACACGAGAAAACATCCCCGGGAGTGGCTCGGGGGCTCAAGGGCGCGCCTCCCCCCATCCTTGAAAGCACCCTAGAGAGCCTCTCTCCCTCACTCCTCTCCCACTCTTCAATCTTCGGAACTGCCAGTTCTGGTTCCAAAACTACTGGTTATGGTTCCTCCTTTTGGAGAAACTGGAACAGAAATCGTTGCCTCATGGTTCTAGTTCTGGTTTGGAATCGGGTTCCTCCACATTTTTGGTTTCGATTTTAACCAAAACCGTTTGTTTATCTTTGATAATTTTTGATTTTTTTAAAATGGTTTATCAATTTCGGTTACAAAAAGTGGGGGAAAGGATGAAAAAGACTTGACGTAATATTCAATTAAGTTTTGTACTTAATATTAATAATATTATTAAACTTTCTATATATACTATTAGAGCATGTATGAATCAAAGTTCACGTTTAACATTTGGTTTAAAACGTCTCTCATGTAGTTACGAATATAAACCATTATAATAAACATAAAACATTTCTTCTAGCAATTTTTTACCAAGAAAATAAATGTTGTTGGTTTTAACCTTGAAACCGATAATTTTAACCACTGGTTCAACCGACGGCTAAAACCATCAGTTCAATGGTGTTTGAGACTAAGGGATAGGAACCAGAACCGGCCTACATGGTTCTGTTGACCACGGTTCCGATTCCGATTTGGAACTCAGTTTTGGTTCTATTTGGCCACCCCTACTTGGAGTTCACTCCACTCTCAAGTCCCAACGAAATTTTCACTAAGTTTCCCACCAAACAAAAGGTTCAAATATTTCTTAGCTCCCACACTACTCCCTCCACCTTCCGCAGTCCCCGAGCTGGGTGGCTTATATTGGGGATAAAATTGAATATCTCATATTTTTATTGTTTTATGCATTATTAAATTCCAAAACTACTCAATTAATTATCCAATATTATTAATTATTATTGGATTGCAGATATAATTATCGGCACACGCGGCCTATATCCAGCCCATGCACCCGTTTTCTCCTACACAACCCATGTGACCCATCATCTTAGGTGTAAAAGAGGTCCTGCCTTATTATTTATATACATCCACATTATTTTGCATTAATCTGAAATGTTAGGAAATTTATTTGTTAGATTTTGATGATACCATGTAAAACTTAGACTAGGAAGTTGGCACCCCATTTTTCTTGTAATTTTGTATTGTAATTGATAGGACTGGAAAAGCTGAGTGAGGTCAGCTAAGTCAAGAATACAAGAAGTCAACTACAGACTAGAATGAAGACTCTAATGTGTGTCAGCTGAGTATGGCCATGAAGGAAGACAATGACTCACTGAAGGAGAATCAGCTGAGGAATAGTTGTGTGAAGTGTCAGTCTAGTCAATGAATGAAAGGAGCCAAGTCTAACAGTTGAAGTGATAGTTGAGTCAATCTTATGATTGGAACCGACTCAAGTCACAAGGGGTAAAGGCAACAGTAAAGTTGAGACAACTGACATTGATCCGTTGGAAGGAAGTCAAGAATTTTACTCTATATAGTAATATGTCCAAGTTGCCAGGTCTTAAAGTGTTTAGCTCATACACATGCAAAAGGAATAAGCCAATGGGAAACACCGCAACTTGGTCGACCTTGTAAAGTCATGTGAAGCCATTTAATACTAGGAAGGGTCAACATCACAAGTGCTGTAGACCAAGAAAAGAGAAGCCAACGAACAAGAAGTGTCATTTGAAATTAGTCTATCTCTTCAACGGGCAAAGTTCAAATGAGCACTATAAAAGGCTTAGGAAGCAATTGAGAAAAGGTTACCTTGCATACCTGAGAAATCGATATTCAAGCAATATTCAAGCAAACATAACTCGCAATATTCTCAAATCTCATAAAGATATTCCTCCCTAAAACTCAAAGAAACTCAATCCAACACACCTTTCGTGAAGGAAAGATAACTTCAACCAGTTGAAGAGGAAACATTTGAAGAACAAAAAGGGGTCTACTCTCCAAGTTGAAGGAGTTGTAGAAAGGTTCAAGGTCGAACTAGAAGATTCAAGTTTGCTGGAGGGCTATGTGAACAAATCCAGGGACTTGAAAGTGAGTCAAGTAGCTGAAAGCGCCTCGTGAAGAAGTTCGAGTCGCAAGAAAAGCCTTGACTATGTGATTAAAGTCGTCTCTAGATTGTTCACTACTTTATAACTTGATTTGTTACTTAGTGGATTCCTCTAGGAGTTCGAGAAGAGTGGATTAAAGGAATTACCCCATCCTCGAACCACTATAAAAATTACTTGTGTTAATTTACTTTTGTCACTTACATTCCGCATATACTTTTATATTTGTTGTTAGTTAAATCGCTATCCAACTCGATAAATAACAAGTGCTAAAACAAGTGTTAAAAACAAGCTTTAATTAATCTAAAGGGTGTTACGTCTTCCATTATTAAAAATCAAATCAAATAAAGTTAAGTGTGTAACATAGTCAACATAGCCAACCTAGCTGTCCCCCAAGGACACAGCTGATTTGAGTCAACTATGTTGAAAATCTTAAAACGACTAAAAGTGAAAATTAAGGTTTATTCAACCCCTCATTCTAAACCTTACACCACACCCCTTGGGACCTTCAAGTGGTATCAGAGTGGTTGGTTCATTGAGCCATCCGCATTGGTTATCAACTAGATATCAATCTTTTTCAAAAGATTTCAACATTTGTGTTTTTCAAAGTCTTTCATCTTTAAAAGCTAAGTTATTATCATGGAAGAAAATCTAACTCGCATTCCAATGTTCACTGTAGAAGAGTTTGCTGAATGGAAGATTTGTATGCAGGCTCATCTATCCGCTTTACATGATGAAATGTGGCTTGTGATAGAGTATGGGCCATTGGAAATACTTAAAAGTCAAATACGTAATAAAGAGATGAAATGTTGTTGAGGCAAGGAGATGGTAATGGACAAATGAAGATAGAAAGAGATATAACCTGGACAATGTGGCCAAGGATATACTCTACAAAACGTTGGACAAGGCGATGTTCAACAAAGTCAAGTCGTGCAAATCAGCCAAAGAAATATGGGATAAGCTTACCCTGATTTGTGAAGGATCAGAACAGATTAAGGAGAATAAATTAATTGTTGTTGTTCAAAAATTTGAAATTTTTAAAATGCTTGCAGGTGAGAGTCTGGATCAGCTGGATGCAAGATTCACAGAGATAACAAATGAGCTTTCAGCTCTTGAGAAAGAATACACTCAAAAGGAGATGTGCATGAAGATATTAAGAGCCCTCCCAGCTGAATGGGAAATGAAAGTCATGGCCCTGAGACATTCAATGGACCTCTCAAAAACATCTAATCATGAGCTATTCTCAGACCTCAAAGCTTATGAGTTTGAGCTGAGAAGGAAAGAGCAAGAGGAAACAGTTGTACTAAAGACAGATGCATTATTGGCCAGTGATGGGAAGAAAGTTGAGCCAAAGGAGACCATTGACCAGGAGGAGATTGCCCTCATGGTAAAGAGATTCAACAAGTTCTTTAACAAGAACTATAAAAGAAACAAGGGTGAAACCTCCAGAAGACATTCTGCACCTTCCAAACCAAGGGAGGACAAGCCGCCCTAGAGAGCTAGACATCAGAGAGCTGATAATCAAAGGACCTACAGAGCTGATGAAAGAGCTGAGAACCTGTGTTGGAATTGCAGACAACCAGGACACTTTGTTGTTGATTTTTCCTATCCACCAGTCAACAAATACAGAAATGAGGAAGAAAGAATAGTCTTCAGAGGAAGAAGACAACAAAAGAAGAAAGCCATGTTGGCTGTTGAGACTGTTGAGCCAGCCAAGTGAAAAGAAGCAGCAAACTCAGATAGTAGTGAAGTTGACTACTCAAGTGATACAGAGAAAGAGGCTTTGATCTGCCTCATGGCCAAAGAACAAGATCAACAAGATCAAGAAGATGAGGTACACTCTAACTCATCTCATTCTGATTCAGGTGATAGTGACTGTGATACACACACTTCATCACCCACAAATCTTTATGATTCATTAGGCAAAATGATGAAAGATTTTGAGCACATTAAACTCTCACACACTTTTGAATGAGGAAAACAGCCAGCTTAAAAGCCAAAACTCATAGCTGACAAAAGAGCTTAGTACTCTGAGTCACATAGCTAATGAGAACACTAAGCTGAAGGCTGAAAATACCAAGATTATAGCAGAGTTAGCTGCTACAGAAAAGAGAGAAAATGATCTTAAAAATGTAATTTCCTCATTTACAAAAGCATCAAAATCATTGGATGAACTTATTATGAGTCAAAAAGGATGTGGAGACAAGACATGCATAGGATTCAATTCCTTTGTGCATAGTCAAACTCCAAGAGTGATTTTGGAAAAGGGATCTTCAAGCAATGAAGGAATCCAAAAACCCAAAACACCAAATGTTGTACCAACATTCACACCAAAAACACAATCACAATCATATTGACCTTGGTTATAAAGGAAAAGGAAAGAAGCCAATAGAGTATCTTTGAAAGGATACGGTGAGAAGAAATTAGACAGTCCTCACCGACTCCTAACAGAAAATACTATGTAAGAGTCAAACAGAGCTACCAAAAGTCCCAGAAATTTCATCAAAGAAATACATATGATGGGAATGGTAGAAACTATCCAAACCAAAATGATTGGAATAATGTGAAATATCAGCAAAGACCTATGGGATACAAGCCAAATGGCAAAGACCTAAACCTCAGCAAAGGTTATTCCCAAGGCAAAAGAGCTATTATCAGCACACTTATGCACCCAAGCACTACACTCAGAAATTTCATAACTATTCCAAGAAAGCAATTGCTAAAACAAACACACAGGCATACAGACAAAACAGACAGTTGTATGATCCTTAAACCCCCAAGCAATTTGCTAATGTGTATTATGATTATGGTATTGATAGATGACAACCTCTTGAGTCGATCATCCGCATAGGTTGGTTGGAACATCTTATAACACTAACCCCCAGACCCAGGCAAGTATGGGTACCTAAAAACCGATTTCCTTGATTGCAGGTTCAAGGAACAGCTGAGTGACAAGGAACCTGGTACATGATAGCGGCTGTTCCAGACATATGACAAGGAATAAAAGAAATTTGTCAAGATTCAAGGAGATCAATGGTGCTAAAGTCATATTTGGAGGTAATAAAGCTCTAGGGGAGATCAAAGGCACATGATCCATCAAGAAGAATGGACTAGAGATCACAGATGTTGCTTATGTTGAAGGTCTCAACTTCAACTCATAAGCATCACCAACTCGTGACTAAGTGCTACAATGTAGGATTCAACATGGGCATTTGCCAGATCAAAGATGTTAAATCTAATGAAATTGTGCAGCAAGGAACAAAGCAAAAGAATATGTATGTGGAAGATTGGTCTCTTTGCACACCAAGCACATGTTTGCTAGCCAGCACAAAGGAGTCCGGTTGGTTGTGGCATAAGAAGTCGAGTCACCTAAATTTCAAGACAATCAACAAGCTTTGCAGGAGTCATCTTGTGGAAGGATTTCCGGACTTAGTGTATAAGAAAGAAAGCAAATGTGATGCATGCTAGATGGGAAAGCAAATCAAATCATCATTCAAGGATAAGCCAAGTCCTTCAACCAGGATATTGCATCATTGCGATATGAATTTATTTGGTCCAGCTTGAGCCAGCCTAGCACCGCAGTGGAAAGAAATACACCTTAGTGGTGGTGGATGAATATTCAAGGTATACATGGACAATTTTCATGTGTAAAAAGAAGGAAAATTGCGTGTTACCTCGGTGATGAGAAGAGTTCAAAATGAAAAGAGTCCAACCATTATAAAGATAAGATCCGACAGGGAACCGAGTTTGTCAATGGGATAATAACTCGATTATTGTGTAGAAAATGATATTGCTCATGAGTTATCGATGAGCAAGGACCCCACAAAAGCAGTGGTGTTGCTAAAAGAAGGAACATAACTCTCAAAGAAGCCGCAAGGACAATGTTAGCTGGTCGATCATTTAAGAGATTTTGGGTCAAGCCATAAATAAAGCATGATATACTCGGAATAGATGCATGATAAACATGCAATTGACCAAGAATCCCTATGAGATTTGGAGAGAGAAAGCCAAATGTTGATATTTCAAGATATTTGGATACAAATGCTTCATCCATAACAATGGCAAGGATAATTTGAAGGCTTTTGATGCTAAAGTGATGAAGGTATCTTTTGGGATACTCGGTGAAAGTAAAGCCTGAGTCTTGAACAAGAGGACTATGGTCACGAAGAGTCTATCCATGTGGTTTTTGATAAACCGATGTGAATGGAGAAGACATTGATGAGTTAGGCGATAAGCCGAATCAACCAACTATGAGAAGAGTCCTTATATTGAAGCGGATGTGAGAGCACTCAACCCCGATGATGAGAGATTTGAATCTCAAAGATAAATTTGGAAGGTCTACAACTGAATGAAGATGAAGAAGATGTTCAAGACAACTTAGATGCGAGACTATTTTGAATCCAGCACACTTACTCCAACCTCGATGTGAGATGGCAAAAGACCATCCACCCGAGTTAATCATTGGAGATGTCGAGAGGGCATAAGAACCAGATCTAGAGCACAAAAGATGAAGCAATGTTCACTTGTTTTATTTTCCAAATCGAGCCAAAAGATGTGTCTCAAGCATCGGATGACACACATTGGATGACACACATTGGGATGAAGAAGATTAAATTGTTTGAAAGAAATAAAGTATAAGTTTAAGCCAAAGAAATGTTATTGGTACTAAGTGGGTATTCAGGAACAAGATGAATGAGAAAGGATGTTGTAAGAAACAAAGCAATATTGGTAGCCAAAGGGTATTGCCAAGAAGAAGGTATAGATTTTGATGAAACATTTGCTCATGTTGCCCGATTGGAAAGCAATAAGGATGTTTCTTGCTTATATTTGCACACAAGAACTTCATTGTATGTCAAATGGATGTGAAGAGTGCATTTCTAAATGGATAGAAGAAGAAGAAGTCTATGTTGAACAACCTCCAGGTTTTGAGCAGAAATTTATTGGAGATAAAGTCTACAAGCTCAAGAAAACACTGTATGGATTGAAACAAGTACCAAGAGCATGGTATGATATATTGTCTCAGTTTCTAATTGACAATGGATTCGCCAAAGGAAAGATTGATAGAACACTCTTCAGGATTCAAGATGGAGAGAGTATACTGCTTGTTCAAATATATGTAGATGATATCATTTTTGGTGTCCTAAGGAAGGAGGATTCAAGCTGGTTGGATACTCAGACTCAGACTATGTTGGATGTAGGGTTGACAGGAAGAGTACTTCAGTTACATGTCAAATGCTTGGAAACAGATTAGTTTCTTGGTTCAGCAAGAAACAAAATTCAATAGCTACATCCACAGCTGAAGCAGAGTACATAGCTGCGGGCAGCTGTTGTGCCCAAGTCTTATGGATGAGACAACAGCTGAGAGACTATGACACTGAAGAAAGAGAAATTCCAATTATATGTGATAACACTAGTGCTATTGCAATCACTCAGATCCAATGTTGCATTCAAGAACAAAGCACATTGATGTCAGATATCATTTTATAAGAGATCATGTTGAAAAGAAAGACATGACTTTGGAATACATCTCACCTGATAAGCAGTTAGCTGACATATTCACAAAGTCATTATGAGAATCAAGGTTTGAAGAGCTCAAGAATGAGTTACGGTTAATAGAGTGAGTTAGGATACTTTCGGAAAACTCAACAAGCGGAGACAAAAGAAGAGGGAATGGAAAATAGGCAAGTTTCACCTTTGTCATAACCCAAAACCTTGTATTTCAATTATATTAAGTAATCATTCATTAGCATAATTACATGCATTTTGATATCTCATAGTAACATTAGATTGCACGCACAGTGTGAAATTTCATAGAATAGTTACATTTTTTTATAATAGATAAAAGGGGCTAAATCATAATAGATAATGGAACATGAACTTGAAGATAAATTCTAAAAACAAACTAAAACTATCACATGCAACACACACTAATGTATATTATATAATTTATATTGTAATTGATATTATATGTGTAGTGTATTGATGTGTACCTCATATGCATGTATGGGAATAGATATTTGTTATATTATATAATATATGTGTTAATCTTCATTTCCCCACTTACTGCAAATAGTCAAATATATATATATATATATATATATATTCTATGTGTAATGATATGTAAGAAGCACATCTCACTTAATAGATAAGTATATTATATCAACCTCCACCGCCTTCACTAAACAATCGGATAAATATATGTATGTTGTGCTCTCTCATTTGGCTAAGCACAAGAATAACTTACAACCAAAAACATAAAAAAGCGGCGTATGAAGAAAGAATTTGGTAAAGTTTTCAAAGCAATATTTTATTGTTATATTTGTTTTTAATCATTATAATTACTCGCGAATCTAGATGCTAATCTCAGTTTTATGTATAAGAAAAACTCTGTTTACATCTTATTACTTAAATTTAATTGGCAAGAAAATTAAAAGATATTTACTTGTATTTTGTATTGATCTATACCAAAGAAGAAAAGTAGTGACCAGGTTATCTTTGGGAGCTTAATTAATTTATATGTAGAAAAATTATTTTAGTCAACCTTATGTAATAATCAATAGTCGACCTACTTGTTCTATTAACTTATGTGATCTGCGTTCGAAAATTTGAGAGAAGTTTATTCCTTCGGTAAAGAGGTAACTAAATCAATCGTTTTCATATAATTTAGTTGGTTTTTGTCATCCTAATGAGACATGGTTAATCAAATGATGATTTGAGTCTTGTGTGTACTAATTGAAGAGATACGATTTTACATATATTTAATAGTATTAGAGTTACAAGAAAAGTGATATCTATAGGTATAATTGTAGGTATGTAGATCTACCTTAACCATGGAGCTAAAATTATTCTATATATATATAATAGTGCAATTTTAGAGAGAATAGAATCAAAAATGAAATGATAGTGTTAATAAGTGGTTGCAACAATATTTCTTTTGTTTAATTAGTCACCTTGATAGAATTAGTTGATATCCTTAATTTCAATTTCGAATAAAAGAAAAGGAAAACACATATATAGCTATATATAATGATTGTTGATATAATCATAAGACTTGACTACATGGGTTGGTTAATTTATAGAATAGAAGGGATTTGGTTGTAATGGGATATAAAAATTTTAATAAAATAAGATTGTTTGAACCATATTCAATTCTTAATTATCTTTGAGGAAGAATGCATATTTTAAAGGTTACAAATCATATATGCATGACATCATTAGTTTTAAATATTTGATTTCAAATTGGTTATGCATTTTCATATAATAGGGCAAGATCACGATAAAGGAGCAAACAAGGCCAACTAGGCATAAAATATCGGGATAAGAACACCACTTGTGAGTATAATCTTTTAGCTTGTTATTTGAGTTGTGTGATTATATGGCTAATGTGTTGGAATGAATTGCTTACTTGCTTGGCTATGCGATTAGAAGCTTATCGTGCTCTAACGTGAATTGTATGATTCTTTATAGTGATATTGTGGTGAAATTGAGATATATGATCGCTATGGGATGAGATGTAAATTCAATTCAGATATGTGATCTCCACTGATGTTACTGATATGGAAATGAGATATGTGATCTCCACGGATATTATTGATATGAAAATGAGATATGTGATTACATAAAGTGCATTCATCGAGAGATTAATGGATCTTTTGTTTTTAGTGCTAATGACCTTGAATCATGTGTTATAGAATTATCCGAAATTCTGGATTACAGTACCGTATGGCCACCGAGTTCCCTAAACTCTACGTGAATTAAGAATTCTGAGTGCCATGGCCATCTTCGTGATCACGATTTATTCTTGGTATTAGTTGGCCCATAACTTGAAAAGAATATGATCAAGCACGTGCATTTATATGTTTATGAAATAATATGATTAAATGATGTGAAATGATTGTGATAATGTGCTTGTGTGATGTTAAATAACATTCTTGGATTATACTTGTTGAGCTTGCAACTCACCAAATGCAATGTTGCCAATCTTTAGTTGTTGTACATAAAAGTTGCTCGTGAGGTGTAACGGAAGTTTAAAGCATCGATCAAAGGTCACCTACTGGATTCCCATCCTTCTCCTTCAACTCATCATTTGCATTTCATAGGAGTTTGTTTTGATCGTATATAAAAAGGCGTGGTCGTTAATGTCTGCAATATAGAAAAGTGTACGTGTGTAAATAAGCGTTGTTAAATATTTTTGAGTAAATGCTTCCGCTCGTGCAAAAAGGGTTAAAGTTGATGACTATGATGTTAATATCATATGCAATGCGATTGTGGTGCCCACGAACTATAGTTTTATGCTTTATATGAATACGTGTTATATGGGTAAGGGTGTTACATGTTAGTTTGGTATCGGGCCGGGTAGGGGTTCTTGCGGACCATGGCATTACATGTGCATTATCATTCATGTAGATAATGATGAGCAAAGTTTTCATAGAGGGGAAGGAGCAGCCGAGCTAGAGTCACACTCATTTCATTCACCGCACATGATGTACATGGATTACTTGCTCATTTTTGTATCCACAATACCCACCGAAAATTCCTCGAACCACCTAACGAGAGTATAATAAACTTAGAAAAAAGAGAGTTGTTGATTGTGTCGATACTATTGACCCAGCGGGCGAAACATGGTTGAAATGAAATGAAATGGTTCTGAACTTGATGAAATGTGCTCTGAAGAAACGTTTGATTATATAGTGTTACTTCTTCAGGAAAACACTTATGATTGGTGGGAGACTATACCTTATAGTCTTGTTCAACCACCTATCGAATCCAGGATGATTTTCTAAGGGAAATTCATGATACATACTTGCCAGAGATTTATAGGGATCGAAAGGAAAAAAGTTTCTTAAACTTACAGGAAGTCGATCGGTTGTTGAGTATGAATGATGCTTAATCGGTTTTCCCATTACGCCCATATATGGTAGCCAGAAAAGAAGAAATGTACTAGATTTGAATCGGACTTTGATTTGCTATTCTAAAACTGTATTACACCTATAGATTTGGAGTCCTATAGTAAGTTGAAAGTTGCGTAACACGTGCTCGTAAATTGAAAGTCAAATCAAAAGAAATCTTTCAAGTATAATAAGAAAAGATAGGGGTGACGGGCCCCGGAGGATTTAGAAGTAGGAATTTATCGCGCCGCACGGAAGAGCTTCGAGTAATTCAAAAAAGTGGCGATTTTAAGGGTGCTACACCATCGGTTCCCACTTGTGTTCATTGTGGTAAAAATCATTATGGAGAATGTAGATTGCTTACGGGAAAATATTTTAGATGTGGCAAACCTGGACATATAGCAAGAAATTGCACAAGGCCACGCGAAAAACTCGAGTGTTGAGCAAACTAAATTTAGTGGTTTTTAATTTAATAGAGGTAAAAGCCGAGGAGACTTGGTATAAGGAGAGGTGCTAGTACGAGAAGAAAGTCAAGCGAGCAGACAAATGCAGGTCCATCTCGAGTTTTTCTATGACATAAGAAGAAGCTAAAGATGCACCAGCCGTGGTTACTACCAATCTCTCTATTTCTAGAATAAATACTTATGTTTTATTTGATCCAGGAGAAACACATTGTGTCACAATTATTAGCATCACATTTGGGTAATAAACGAGACATATAGGCTATGATTTACTTATTCAAACCCCAACAGGAATGTGGTTATTGTAAATATTGTATATATATGGTGATTTTAAAAATTCGATTTGGGATTTAGGATTACATGATATATCGCTTGTTACATCGTTACGGGATTTCGATGTGATCATGGGTATGGATTAGTTAACTGAACACCGTGCTAAACTGGATTACTTTACTAAGGAAATAGTGTTGGAACTTTCTGGTCAGACGCATATAGTATTTAAAGAGAAAGGAAAGTTTTGTATGTATGTATATGCATCTACAACATTCAAAATGATGAAGAAAGGTTATGATTGTTACTTAGCAAATGTAATAGACACACGATTTTGTGGTTTGAATTCTCTTTTAAGTTTCTTTATGTACATTGGCTGATTGGTACCTTGATTGGTTTTAAACGGAATGGATAAGGATGCTAGAGGATCTTATATGAATTTGTTTATGATGGTATTCATAGATGGTATCTAGGTGTACTGAATAACATGGGAAATTAGTTGATATTTAAAAGATGCCCGGCTGAGGATTGAAAAAGAAGGACTATTAGTAGGATAAACTTGTGATATTTTGGTTATATAGTAAGATGATTTTGTGACAAGTAAACCGATAAAAGGTGTCCGTGTAAATATAATTATATTTTTGGGATTATATTGCAAAAGAATGGGCCAAAAGGTGATTGAAAGAAGAAACTCTCTTGGGTAAATGATGCTATTGGGTTTTCTAAAATTTTCTTTTAGGTTGTTGTCCATAGTCATTTTAGACAAAGTATATAGTGATGGTGTATATAATTGAATGAAGATACTTGTAATAAATTATGGATAGTCTAATACGAGCTTTGCGTGAATCCGACTTAGATATAAGATGATAGAGATACTCAAATTCTTTATAGGAACTAGATTATTTTACAAAGTATTTTGAATCTATAACTAAAAAGTTTGAATAAGAATAAGAATTAATATTCATTATTGATATTTTTGGTTTAATAGATCTTATTCAATTAAATTTCTAGGACAATGATAACAATGGGTTCAACGAGATGGAAGTCACATGGAAAATTTACATAGGTTTTTGATAACTCACTAGAAGACCACATATGAATCTAGATAACATGATAGTGTATGATTGTGTTTTGGATAATGATCATGCCGCTTCATATTTGGTTTATTTAATGGTATAAAAAGCTTTGAAATCTAAAGAAAGTTGTATGTTGCATTGTGGAGACCGCATCCAGGACAACTTAAGGTTACAAGGGCACTAATGAGATTGTGTTAGAGTTCCAAGATTATAATATAGTTGTTGCTTATTTTTAGATTCACTTATTGATAGATTAAAAAGGCACACGTATATATATAGATATATATATAAATCTAATGGGCTCATTTTGAATATCATTTATAGATTTTTATAAAGACCCAATGATCTTATCGGAATATTTAGATGAACTTTTTATAATTTTGAGGTTAATAAGGCGAATAATTACAATTGGTGTTTTCATAGAAACGAAATCTATATTTATTATTAGGATAGTTCTATACAAGGTTTTAGAAAGTTTGAAGGACATGTAATGAATTATTTGCATGATGTTATATGGTTACAAACTATATATGGTTGAGAGGATCACAATAGAGAGTTATATAGTGTAAAGAAGAATATGGTTATCTCAAAGGCAATAAACATTGGGAAAAAATCATATTCTAATAGATGGACTATAACGCTTAAAACATATCAGTCATAGGGAAAATGATGCAGTTTTGGGTTATTATTGATCGGCTAACAAAGCAGGTTCACTTTTTACAATTTAGATGTGGTTCTACTCCGGAAAACTGCAAACGATATGTGAATGAGATTTTAAACTACATGATATACCCTTTGTCTATTATTTCGAGATCTCGATCCTCATCTTACGTCACAGATTTTTGGTTGCTTCTGACAAGATTAGGTACTACGTTTTATTTTATAATAACATTTCATCCACAGACAGATGAGCAATCGAGATAGACTATTCAAACACTCGAGGATATGTGTCATGCTTGTGTTCGAACTTTAAAGGTTCTTAGGATGAATACATTGTGTTAATGGAATTTTTAGAATAATCAACATCATAAAGAAACATCGGTATGACGCCTTATGAAACATTATATTGAGGAAATGCAGTGTCCCGTATGTTGGGAAAAAAAAAAAAAGAGAAATGCAATTATTTGAATGCTGATTGATGCGAGGATATGATAGAAAAAGTGAAACTTAGTAAAAAGTAAGTTAAAGCAGTCAAGAGAGTGTAAACGAGTTATATTGATCGGCATTGCAGGGGATTGGATATGAAGTTGGCGAAAAAATATTTCTTTGGTCCCCTGGGAAGGGTATTCTCAAATTTGAAAGGAAAGGTAAAACTAAGTCCCCATTATAAGCTCCATATGAAATAAAAAAAATATTGGACGCGATTAGCATAGGCAGTTTGTATGCACCTAAATTGTCCCGCATTCATAATATGTTGCATGTTAGTATGCTTTGTCATATGGATCGACTCATCACATGTTATTCTGATGAACTAGTTGAAATTGTTGATAATCCGAGAAAGGTGTGAAGAACTAATCGGAATAGTAGGATCAAAGAAAAATAACTTAAACGAGCAGTGATTCCATTGCAAAAGTGTATTTGTGGAGAAATCATTCGGCGAAGAAGGAAAATGCACGGAAAAGGAAACATATGAGGAGCAATATCCGTGGTTATTTCCGATACGGTACAAATTCGAGGACGAAATTTTTATGGGAGGAAAGAATCATAACCTAAAACCTCAGTATTTCAAATATAATGAGTAATCATTCATTAGCATAATTACATGAATTTTGATATCTCATAATAACATTAGATTGCACACATAATTGAAATTTCAGAATAATTACATTTTTATAATAGATAAAAAGGTGTTAAATCATAGATAATGGAAAATGACTTCAAGATAAATTCTAAACAAACTAAAACTATCACATACAACACACACTAAATATATTATATAATTTATATTGTAATTGATATTATATGACAATG